>ML825234.1:62248-110618 GCA_009831015.1 Picea engelmannii | reverse complement strand
TCGTACATCTAGATCAGATAAGCCACATCATTAATTTAAAACACTCATAAATGATAGTGTACATGTGCAAGGAATGTATGCATAGCTAGCACATACAAAACTCGTGTTTGTACTAATAGCAATAGTTAACACATCTAATACAATTCATGGATGCTTCCATTCCAATCCACAATGAAATTAACTTCATAAAGAATAAATCAACCATTTAAAATGTTTGCAGAATCCTTCAATTATAATAATTTAACAGAAACAACATTTACCTAGTTAATTGTAATTTAGTTAATCATTTTTCTTTTATTTTTTTTAAACAAAGAAAAAATCAAACACTTTTGCTATAAGATTAAAACCTCACACACTCTCAACTACTTCTAATCGTCCTACCTCCCTAACCTGCTTCCATCCCTATCCTTCCTCTATCGGACTATCCGAGAGCATCAACTATATTGACCTAACTCAAGATAGAACCCATAAGCAGAAGTGTCAACAACCTTGACCAAGATTCTCCAACAAGAAACTGGCAGGCATCATCACACGTCTAGGGGAGCGTGACCTAACACTGACCCTCCATGACTCCAAGTTTTGGGGGATACCTGATGGGAAATGTCTCCACCCTCTTGATAGAACTAGGGTCAACATCCTATCATGAACCATACGGTGGCACTGTGTTGTTAGGATTTTGTCATCGTATATTCAGTTTCAGGAAGTCTCGCTACCTGAAAAACTTACACTTTCCCACATATCATAGAAATGCATTTGAACCAACATAATTTAGCATACAAAGATTCATACCATATTGTTTCTCAAACAATGTTCACAACATCAACCATTTATTATCATCATCCTTTGGCTATTTCATAGCCCATTAATCTGCAAGTTAGTTATAACACATACTCATGCATATCCATGCACTATTAACATGTAATTGCATTCAACCATATCATTAACTCAGCATCCACATACCAATATCTTTCGAATTCAAATTTTTAAGCTAGAAATAGGTTGCATAACATAAATCGCATAACGATAAACATTCATAGTATTCACATTCACATAGGTGCATATGTCCAAAATTTAAAGTGTGAACTAATCAGTGTTCCACAAATCATAAGAAAATAAAGATATGAGTAGACCATAAGTAATTCTAGTTGTCTAAGTCAAAATGGGTCATTACATACACCCATCCTTTGGGAAACATAGTCTCGAAGTTGTCAAAAAAGTGAGGAATGAACTCATCGTAAGGTCTCTGCATCTTCTCAAGTAGCAGATCATGGGCTATACTTGTCCCACTAGGCTTTAACTTGGTCTACCAAACGATTCTTAAGTTGTCAAACACTACGGTCCAATATGCGTAACGGTTTGACCATGATGATTCCCGTGTCCAAAACCTGCAATTCTTTCCAATTCAGTTTGTGAGATTCGTCAGCAACATAATGTCGTAGAACAGATACGTGAAAAAACATCATGAGTTTTATGCAAGTAGGATGGAAGTACGAGGTGATACGCAATGAGTCCAATTGTCTCTTGAATTTTAAACGATCATATAAATCGAGGCGACAAATTTGACCCTTTCTCAAACTGAATGGTACTCTTATTAACACTGATACAAATGAAAACATTATCTCCCACTTTATAACTTTGGTCAGTCCTATGTGCATTAGCATAACTTTTATGTCTATCATGCACCTCCTTTAATCGTTGTCTAATATGAATCCTCTGTTTCTCCATCTCTTGAATCAATTATGTACCTATTGTCACTTGGTTTTCTAACCTTTCCTAACTCAACGGTGTTCTACATGGCCTTCCATACAAAGCTTGATAGGGAGGCATTCTGATTGAGCTGTGAAAATTGTTATTGTAGGCGAACTCTACCAAAGGTAAGTACTTATCCCAATGGACTTGGTTATCCATGACATACATCCTAAGCATGTCTTCCATAACCTGATTTACTCTTTCAATTTTCCCATCCATTTCAGGATGATACGTTGAGCTTAAGTTCAAATGAGTCCCTAGTGTTGACTACAAACTTGTCCAAAACCTAGATGTGAATCGAGAGTCCCTATCTGAAATTATCTTCTTGGGTAGCCCATGAAAATGGATGACTTCATTTATAAATACGCGTTCCACATCAATGACATCATAAGTGTCTCTGACTGGAATAAAATGTGCACTCTTGGTCAACTTATCAACTATAACAAAAATGGCATTATGCCTTTCCGATGTGAGTGGAAATCCCACAACAAAATCCATATAAATGACTTCCCACTTGGACATAGGAACATCATGTGATTGTAGGAAACCTATAGGGTAATGATGATCATCCTTAACTTGTTGACACTCAAGACACTTAGCAATGAAATGGAATGCATCACGCTTCATGCATGCCCAGAGGAAAATCTTCTTCGTGTCTGCATACATTTTCTTCACACCTGGATGCGCACAGTAAAGTGCTCTATGGGATTCCTTGAGTATGATGCTTCGAATATCTCCACCATTGGGGATGTACATCCTTCCTTGGTATCTCAACAAAACATTTGCTTCAAGGCTATATCCTTCAAACTTTAACTCTTACTGTGGAGGTATGAAGTAACCTTTAAATACCAACTATCTCCAAGAAGTTGCCCCAACACTCGTTCCCTCAAATTAACCTTTAAGAAGATATGCGGCCTTCTTCTCAAGACGTTTGTGACCACATTCTCCTTTCCCTTGATGTATGAAATTCCAAAATCATACTCTCTCATAAACTCACTCCATCACCTCTACCTGGCATTGAGATCCCTTTGAGTGAAGAGATGTTATAAGATTTTGTGGTATGTTTTGAGCTTGAAGCTTCACCCCACTAGATAGTGCCTCTAAAGACTCAAAATTAGCATTACAGTTTCCAACTATAAATCATGAGTAGCATAAAGCTCCTCATGTTGCTTCAAATTTCTTGATGCATACGCTATCACTCCCATGTATTGCATTATCATGTCCCCCAACCCTTGCTTTGAGGCATTCATGCATACTGTGATGTATTTTTCCATATTCAACACTCGTAGGATTGGAGCACTAGTTAGTAATCTCTTAAGCTCGATGAATGCAATCCCACGTTCATCTATTCACTCATACCTGACTTCCTTACGTTGTAAGGTGGTGATGGGTTTTGCAATCTTTGAAAATCCTTCCACAAACCTTCGATAATAACCAACTAGCCCCATAAATATTCTCACCTCATGAGCATTCCTCGACACTGGCCAAACCATTATGGCCTTTACTTTTTCCGAGTCCACAAAAATTCCTTCTCCCGAAATGATATGACCCAAATAGTGAATCTCTTTCTGGAAGAAAGATCACTTTGACAACTTTCCATACAACTTGTTCTCTCTAAGGTGTGACAACACCACTCGCAAGTGTTCCTCGTGTTCTCCTTCATTCTTGGAATAGATGGGGATATCATCAAGAAAGACCTGCACAAAGAGGTCTAAGTACTTTTGAAATACACCATTCATGAGGCTCATGAATATTATTGGTGCATTGGTCAAACCAAAAGGTACTACAATGAAATCGTAATGTCCAAACCGAGTTTGAAAGGCAGTTTTAGGAATATCGCCTTCCTCAATCCTTAATTGGTGATACCTTGATCGCAGATCAATTTTTGAGAAAATTGTTGATCCTTTCATCTGATCAAAGAGATCATATATCTGTGGTATTGGGTACATATTCTTCATTGTAGCATGATTCAAGTCCCTTTGATCTATACACAGTCATAAGGAACCGTCCTTCTTCTTGAAAAAAATTATTGATACACCCCAAGGTAAGACATTGGGCCTTATCAACCCTAAGTCAAGTAGTTCCTTCCACTGCATATACAACTCACAAAGTTGTGGAGACGTCATCATATACAGTGTCTTGGAAATTGGCTCCGCACCAGTTTTTAACTCGATGGTAAAATCAAGCTCCCTCTTAGGACGCAACCCCGAAAACTCTTTCAGAAAAACATCCTTGAATTTCGACAAAAATGGATATTGATTTAGAGAGGGTCCCTTCCCTTCAGTGACTTCTTCCACTACATATAATCAACAACCTTTCCTCATGCAATGTTTAACCTTCATTATCGAGATAAAGTGTAGAGACACCTTTCTCTATATACCATGGATCTCTATTGCCCTTCCTTCATCATCTATGCAAAGCACTCTCTTTATGAAACAATATACCACAGATTGATGAGCTTCTAACCAGTCCATCCCAATGATTAGATCATATGTCCCTAGGGCAGTGATGTACACCTTCAACAGGTCTACAAGACAATCATCGATGCTAGGTCCTACAACCTGTTTTTACCCCAAATCCATCTCAACTTGTTTAAAGTCATCGTGATCATAGGTTGTCAACCCACACTTTTCTAATGCATATGATGAAATGAAACTATCTGTAGCACCAGAATCAAATAAAATTTTAACATTGACATGATTTATCATACCTGACGACTCCACCACAGTGGATTGATATTATTCCTAATGGTTATTAACTTCTACATAAATCTGGTGGCTATTGCTCGCTCTTCCCATCGGGACCTTTCCTTCTCTATGTATAAAGCATGATTGTGACTCTGGACAGTCACACTGGTAAAGGGGTCCTCCACACCCCCAAAAAGTAATATGAGATGGAACCTGTACACATCCATGTGAAGGCCTCTAAAATGAGTTCCTTCCCCTGGAACCCTTTCCTCTAGTAACTACTCCTCGAGAAGGTTGTGTACTTTCCTGTGCCACCGGTGATGAGTGGGATGTTGCACTCGCTACCATTGAAATACCTGTTGCAACTTCTCTAGGAGCAGAACTATTTACATAAGGAGTTGGCATAGAGCTTCCTCCCCTAGAGAAGGTCTTAGGGGCCTTCCCCACGAAATCAAAGTTGTTGTGGAATAGTTGATCTCATACCTTTGTTTAAGCTCATATGTTCTTCTGTGTAATGATCACCTTCAATTGCTTTGGCCACTAACGATGGTTTCCACATCCGCACCATGGCCCTTATCTTTGGATTTAATCTGTACACAAAACGATTTGTTTATCGTTGATCGGTATCCATGTAAGAGACTAACTCCGTGAACATGATTTTGTACTCTTCCACGGTTTTGTTTCCCTTAATTAGAGCATGAAATGCTCCTACCTATTGTTCCTCATAGTAAGTAGGCAAATATTTTCTTCGGAACCTTTCCTCAAAAATCTCCCAAGAGACAATGTCTGGAATAAGGTGCAACTACCTCTCCAAATTACCCCACCAGTTTAAGGCATTGTCTCTCAACTGAAATATCGTTATCTTAGCCTTAGATGTGGAAGCATAGTCTCTCAAGGTGAAACATATTGTCATTCCTTCCAACCATGCCTCTACATGTTCACTTGCACGACCTATGGCAAACTTTTAGATTTTATATTCTGTAGTTCTCTAGTGATGTCTCCCGATGGGGGTCCTATCTCTAAGTCCCTTAACCCTTCATGGTTACCCACCCCAGATGGAGGGGGTTCCACTTCCACATCTGCTAACTAGCGTCCATTTAATGTCTCATTAATATTATCCAAAGAACATAATATGAGAGCTAGCTTGGACAATGGTGGTGGCAGTACCGACATTGGTGATATTTGTGATGATGCCCCCCGACCTCGATTTCATAACCGTCTTGAACAACTGGATCTGCATCCAACCAAATTCTTATTAGAAAGGATTTAAGACATTCAACATTTTACCCAAACTTATACTTGCAAATGTAGGGTCAGGCATAAGTTTTTTTTTACTTGTCTGTAAACAGACATTACTCTCATAAGGTAAGTGGTTGAGGGTCGAGGTCAAAAGCCTCTAAGCTTGGTAACTTCTTCCATGTAAGCTACTAATCTTGCCTTAATAACTATGCTAGCACTATGGGGTACTCATCAATTACCATATCTTACCTATTTAATCAAATGCTTAACCCTTCCCTAATCTCATTTAAGTCCTTAAAAATTAGGAACTAATTAATATAAAATTAACCTTATTCTATGTAATTTAATTATGATCGTAAATAGGTAAGATAGGGTAATGCTAATACTATATTAATGTAATTACCCCTTTTTTTTTAATATTATCTTACCTTGAGATAATGATGAAAATCTTAAAATTAAAAACGTATTCAATAGAATATATATTAAGTCACCCTTATATTTTCCTTTGTTTTAACCACATATATATAGAAAAAAAAATTGCGAAACCATTTTTTTGCCTCATTTTTTGTGTTGCCTCGATTTTTGAGTCCATTGTTGGGTGGTTTTTCGACACATAGTTTTTGTCGATGGTTTTCTATTTCCAATTAAGTAATTAGGGTTGTTAACTAATCCAGGTCATTGGGTTAGGGTTTTGGATGTCATTGGCTCATATATGTATATTGTATTGTAAACAATGTATCACTATGAATGATTATAGAATATGCTAGTTTTCTCAGTTTAGGTTTCCAGGGGAAAAATCCCTGTGTAATGTTTGTATTTTTCATTGTATATTTTCTGTTCTTTTACTGAAAATTTGTTTGCAGTAAATATTGTACAAGATTAAAATCTACATTTGGAATCAGAGCTTTGTTGCCATTGTATATTTTATGTTCTTTTACTAAAAATATGTTTGTAGTAAATATTGTAGAAGGTTAAAATCTACATTTGGAATCAGAGTTTTGTTGCCATTGTATCTTTTTTGTTCTTTTACTGAAAATTTGTTTGTAGTAAATATTGTACAAAGTTAAAATCTACAAAGTCATCACATGTAAATCCATGGCTATCCTCGATGAGGGAAAAGCAAAACTCCACAACTCTCACCTCGTTCCCATCACAATGCAGATCCATCACTACCTCAGCTATGTTAGTCGTCAATCTCATCCGAAGCAACCCATCACCCTGATGAATTCCTAGATCCCACCACCTCATGGATTCTTTATCGCAAGTGGTGAAGAGCATACCAAGCTCAATTGATAACGAAGCTCCTCAACCTCTCCTGCCTTGTCCTCAATAAACTTGAGAGCATGGTCCCTATCCATAAAAGGTTGCAAGTAGTCTAACTACAGTTTCTCTAGTGTTTCTTTGGCGATGCGCAAGTGAGCACTAGTGACTCCACCTATCACTCCACTGTGTCTCTCCTCTATTTGAGCTCTCCGCATAATATCCTCAATGAATCTACGAGCTCCATCGATCCTGGTTAATACATGTGTGACCCAATCCTTAGTCACCAACAAGCGATCTTCCAAGTCACGCAATGTTAATGGTCTCTGTCCAACCGCATTCAAATGATCTGGACTGTCATCTGTAAGAGTTCTCTCCTCGTCATCATCACACAATGCACTCGATGATACCATGCTATGATGGGACTCATGCGTGATATTGTCCTCCACACATGACTCTTGTGAAGAAGGATCCATGTCCCTTGGCGATCTTTCAAACACCTCTCCTCCATCATATGTGGGTACCATCATGCCCTCATCATCATCAAGGGTTTCATGAGTGGGATGGGATGTTGAATGCTCATTGTAGTTGGATGCTAGCATACCCTCATCATCACAAGCATCCTCAATGTGTATGTCATCAACCTGTCAAAGGTGTTAGTGTCATGGACCTCGTAGGGCATTGCTAATGGTGCATGAGATGTTGTCATGTCATCGTCCTCATAGTCAACATAGGTGGGACAAGACATTGCCCCCTCATCATTAGTACTAGTGACAGGCCCCGTCAACATATCAGTGCCAACAGTCTCATCATAGACCATTGCTTGGTCCTCCTCATCATGGCTAGATGCACGCTCCTCCACATGGGAATGTTCTTGTGCCACCAATGGTTCACTCTGCTCTTCTACCATATCTTCCTTCAATCTTTGTTTTGTGCCATTGAAGGAATCCTCATCTAAGCCTTTGGGCTAGCTTCCATACTTGATGGTGCAATAGTTTTGAAAAGACATAGCCGCACAAAACTCTTTACCCATTGCCAAATACTCTTGATAGTGATGCTTGTACTTGCCTACCACTTTATTTCAGCCATGAGCTCCTTCTTGGTCTTCATCTTTCCAACCTCAGTATGTTGTCCTTGACCGCAGTTGACTACTACAAATTTCTCTTCCACTAAATACCCCTCAAGCTAGCAAGATCATCAACTCTAATACCACTGTAATATCCCTAGGATTTTTAAGCTAGGAAAGAATAGGTAAACCAATTTGAAACAAGTTTATTTCCCACAGTGTCTTGCAATTTTCCACCATAAACAATAAGCACAAAGTAACATGTAGATCAGTTTGTCAAATATAATGCATGCATTCCATTGACCAGAGAGTAGAAAGACAATTATGGCATCATTATTATGGATCGTAACTCCAAATCACATCATTACAAAATCCCCTGATGGTTGTAACAATCGTTGCAAAATATCTCTACCATACTCAAGATCTTAAAGGTTGCAAAGGCCGTTGCAATATTCCACTAAACACACAGAACTAAGGGCTGCAACAGCAGCTGCAAAAACCTCTAAACACACAGTAAACAAGATAGATAACCTGGAAGTGATGCCACAGACTTCTAATAGTTGAATCCACTGTAGAGGAACCCCTTGCCCAAGGTAGATCGACCCACCAAGTGTCCACGACTCCTCTACTCCACATTGCTCTTCAATATAAGGGTTTGGTTATGCAGTTAGCCTCCACGACCCCTTTTCCACACGAATCTGCGAAGGAAAGCGGTGGGGCGGCCTCCCTGAACCCCCCTGAAACTTGACGGCCTACTATAGTAACCTTCATGGCTTGGCTGAGAAGTGAATCGACACATCCAAACTGCCCTTAGTGGTACCCCAAGACAGGCATCAGCCCCTACAACGCACATGAATTCGTCCTACGGTCAACGTCCTACAAGAATGAGGCAGATCGACCCTCCTAAGACAATCCACAAACCCTTAAGACAAATCGTTGTACCAATAGCTGACTGGAAACCCTCACTGCAAATTGATCCACCAAGCAACTTACTATCTCCCACAATACGCTGCACAAATAGATAGTAGGCTTGGTGCAAATAGCGACAAAGTAGTCCAAAGTTGAGCTAGGTTGAGCACAAGGCCCCACCGAAACTCAACAGAAGATGAGGGTTTCAACCCTCCAAAGGACTAAGGCATCCGCCTCCAAAAAAACACCAAAAGAACATGAATTCTTGTTTGATCAAATGAGCCTCCCATCTCCTTGTATAGTTTTTCCTTTTGCCTGATTCCTTATATAGTTTTGCCTTTTGCCTGATTCCTTTTTTTAGGTGACTTGTTCTTTAAGTTGGGTGACAAAGTCACTTTACCCCCTTTTTATCCTTCTTTTTACCCAATGTCACTTTAAAAATCAAGCGTTGCCTCCGCTTTATTCAACTCCACGGCTCCCTTTCTTTGGGGCTATAGCCTACGGGGAGCCCCCTTAGAGTAATACCTCCTCCCTCTAACGAGGTCAAAAGGGAGGGGACATGACAAAGATGGCACTCTTTACATCTCATTTAGGGAACATTTGTGCTTTATAAAGAATAAGATTCTCCATGTTTCATTTAGTGTCAGATTTGTGCAGTAATCATGCTATTTACATCAGAAAGATTCTTTATGCCTTATTTACTAAAGCTTTCAAAGAAAATATTCTTTATACTTCATTACTGAGACATTTCTGTACTAATCATGGCATTTCCATCTCAGAAAGATACTTTATGCTTCATTTATTGAACATTCTAGTGATTTGTTCCAACGCTTTTAAATAAAAATATTCTTTCTGCTTCATTTAATGTCACATTTTTGTCTGAAACATGCTATTACCATCTTAGCTGATGGAATTCAGCCATTATAATGCGTCCTTCTTTATGTTTTATTTTGTTTTTGTTTTTGTTTTTTTGTTTTATTATGAGTTTTTTTCGTTTTGTACCAGTACTTTTTGGAGTCTCAATTTTATGAGCAGTTCTAAATGGTGAACGTCTTTCATGCATTTGGCCAAATTCGCTTCGTCCAAAAAGTAAAGCACTGCATAGCTTTATAATGTGAAAGTTTTTGCCACTACAAGGCCTATCACTGTTAATTGTTCTGTACTTTTTTATCAAGAAAATTTGGCAATTTAAAATTCACATAATTTTCTAGCAAACATAACATACTTGGTCTCCATAGCTTTACAGTGTGAAAGTTTTTGCTACTACAGGGCCTATCACTGCTAATTGTTTTGTAGTCTTTTATCAAAGAAAATTTTGCCGTTCAAAATTCACATCATTTTCTAGCAACAATTTGCTAACAAGTATAAGGAGCATATGGTATAGTGATATACTGTCGTGTATATGTATGGTAGATATCTTTCCAACAGCACCTACAAATTCAAGACGCAAATTACATTGCAACATTCTAACACTGCAGATTATATTCGAGACGCAAATTACATTGCAACATTCTACCACTACAGATTATATCGATGTGCATAGCGTTATATTGTGAAAGTTTTTGCTACTACAAGGCCTCTCACTGTTAATTGTTCTGTAGTTTTTTATCAAAAAAATTTGGCAATTTAAAACTCGCATAATTTTCTAGCAAACATAACATACTTGGTCTGCATAGCTTTACAGTGTGAAAGTTTTTGCTACTACAAGGCCTATCACTGCTAATTGCTTTTATCAAGAAAATTTCGCAGTTCAAAATTCACATCATTTTCTAGCAACCATTTGCTAACAAGTATAAGGAGAATATGGTATAGTGATATACTGTCCTGTATATGTATGGTAGATATCTTTCCAACTGCACCTACAAATTCGAGACGCAAATTATATTGCAACATTCTAGCACTACAGATTATATTCGAGACACAAATTACATTGCAACATTCTACCACTACAGATTATATCGATGTATCTTTGCATCATCATGGGCAATTGCTAGTTTAAATGTCTATTTGTGTTCAAACTTCATCAATAGGAAGCAATAAAGAAGATACAAAAAAGAGAAAATAGCATAAAGCACCTCCAAAGAAAGAAGCAAGCAAAAGCATGAGAAAGATGAAAAGTGAAGAGATGCAAACACACAAGACTAAATTCAATGAAAAGCCTATTACGAGGAAATATGGGAAGAGAAATCTCTCTTACTATTTAAAATCCAGAAGTGAGTAGAAGTGAGTAATACATAGCAATAGAAATTGTGCTTTGAGCTGAGTTTTGTTTTTTGTGCTTACACTAAGATCAGACATCAATTGCTCCTTCGAAAATCAACAGGTAATATATGTCCTCTAAAACAAGACAATGGAGTAGTAAAACAAGAGCCCTAGATGGAACTACATTTGAAGGCAAGTAAAAACTTTTTCTGAAAAGGAGCAAATGTTCTAATGAAAAGGGCAACACATTTTTTATCTTCATAGACAAATGTGGCAATCTTTAAATAGACAACAATCTATACCAAGCATCTCTTGCAAGAGAAATTGAAATGTTCTTCTGATCGAGGCTCTCTATTGCATACCTTAGATATACATTTGACACGAGGTATGTGATAGATAGTCTCAATCTTTGACTAATGAAAACAAAACTTGAACTACCCAAGATGAGAGCAAAAGTCTATGCGAGAGCTAGTGCGTAAGATAGCTGAAAGCAATAATAAAATCATTCTAAATTTGCAAATAAATACAGTAATAATAATGGAAGTTTTAGGGAAAGCGGGAAAGCAGCTCTACTGTGAAATCCAAAAACAAATACCTCAAACATGTGATGTAAACATCCTCCATAATTGTTCCTCTTTCAAATACTACAGGATCAATGATAGATATATAAAAGATTTTTCATAACCAATACAAAAATGCGCAGAAGAGTCATAACCTCTGCACAGACATACCAAGAGTGCAGATAATCATACTTGGCCAAATGAATGGAAGATTAAAGCTCAAGAAAAGCATACTTTTACTTACCAAGACTAACATCAGCGACACAACAAAACCAATCAACACAAAATTACAAATTGAAGTACAACCAAGTGTAAGTTCAACATGTCTATAAGGATTTAATGTCCAATGGAAGTTCGAAAAATTCCAACCACGCAAAATTTTAATTTTTTTAGAATATTTAATTTTATGTGAAAAACATGTTATCGCACAGTTTGTAGCTAGGAGAAAAAGCTATAAGAATCTAAGATAGAAAGCTAAAACCCAATGTCACCACAATGGGATGGTTCTTTCTCTTTAGGGAGGTTAGGCCAAGGGGAGACGTCCCCGGTGACCTGGGGTTTTGAAGAGGCAAAAGGCTAATAAGACAAGGACAAGTTTCCCCCTTCACAAGTAACCACCAAACAGATAGTCCCAGCTAAACAGCCAATAATAAAGTAAATCCCCAATAAAGAACACCTGCCTGGAACAAAGAAACAGCAAACTGATATGTGCAAGCTATTTCAATGGGTGAGTACTTCATAAGACTAGTGAAATATATAAGCAATTAGCAATAAATGTTGACGAAGTCAATGTTTATTAATAGCAATGAAAAATTATAACACTTCACCAATAAATACTGGAACAATGTGGCATTCAATGTAACCAATCAACACCTTATTCAATTAATGCCTAAACCACCATTCAATTGCTCCTAAGACAAAATGTTGCTGCACTAAAGATGTAATAACCAAGGATGGCGGCAGCACTTAGGGTTAGTAAGTTAGTTAAGGTTAGGGTTAGTGTAGTTAAGGTTTGAAATTCAAAGGGTTTTGAGAGTGTTGCAACACGATGGGGAGGTTCTTTCTCTTTAGGGAGGTGAGGCCCAGGGGAGACGTCCCCGGTGACCTGGGGTGGGGTGGGGTGGGATAGGTTCCTGTTACGCCAGTTTGGCCTTCTACTTTATAGCCTTTCTTCCTAGCTACAAACTGTGCGATAACAAAACACATCTGAAAATTTAAAACAAGTGTAAAGATTTTAAACAGAAATTGCAGAAAGAATGTGCATTTTTAATTGTAAGTTCAACATGTATATAAAGATTAACACATTTTAAGAGACTTGAAATCTGAATGTCCAATGGAAGTTCAAAAATTCCAAAAAAACAAATTATTAACATATCAACTATGAATATAAGTATTTTATTTTATGGGAGCTCTTAGAAAAAAATATTAAAGTGTCAAGATTTTTTTAGTGGAAATTTATTGGAAGGATATGCACTTTAAATTGGCCGTTTGCCCCAGCCAAGGTTCTGAACTAGAAAGGGAAACAAATTTTTAAAATTATTAACATATCATCTATGAATATAAATATTTTATTTTACGGTAGAAGCTCTTCCGAAAATTTAAAAAAATAATAATAAAGAGTTATTATAGAAATACATGGAAATTATTGAAAGAATATGCAGTTTAAATTTGGCTATTTGCATCAGCTGGGGTTCTGAACTGAGAAGTCAGTCATCTTTCCCACTTGGCCTTGTAATGTTTATTGTAATGTCTTTGTATCAGTTTAGATACATCTTAACCCTAGATGTATAAAGCACTTAAGAGGAACCTTAACAAAAAAGCTACAAACAAATCTAGAGTGATTTGATACCTCTGACATCTCTTGATACCTCTTAGGCACTTCATAAATCCAGGATTAAGATAAATATAAGCTGGTTTTACTTTCTGCATCCTACACATCTTCCCGGTACAGATCTTCCTGATGCAGGGTGTAGAATGGGCCTTTCAATGCAATCATTATTTAAAAAAAACACAGAAGAAAAGCCATGGCATGAAAAACTTTTACAATGATCTACAATTCTTGGTTTCAATGGTTTCAAATCACAAACTAGTAGAAAGAAATACACAAGAGAGAAAAGGAGATTTACGAGGGGCGAGAATTCAAGCCTGGGTGTTTATGTGTATAGTCTCCATCTGAAAATTACAGATGTTCATCTTCTAAATATCCATATTCTCCATCTGAATATTGCTGCTCTTGAGAGGCACATACTCTCCCAGATACTCCTCCAGGTGATCAGACAGTGCCGACTTATCAATGCTCTGGTGATGATAGGACTTGCAGACATAGTAAAGCACGCTCTGCACCAGCAGCCCAATCAAATTCACATAAACCAGCAGACCCACAAGCAGAACCCCGAAGCCCACCCGGGATCCAATCCCGCCGCCACCGCTGACATGCACAACCTTCTTTCTGAAGATACCCTGAATCACAGCCCAGACAACGAAATAGAAGAAGATCAACACAAAAGCCACGAGTCTCTTCCCCTTAATCAAATCCCTGCTCTTCTTAATCGCACCGATGCCGTATCTGTCCTCCAGCACGGAGATCACGCTGGCCACATGCCAGATGGCGCTGATGTACACATGAACGGCCAGGAAAACTGCCAGGAGAACCACGACACAGAGACCGAAGGCCACCGTATTGTCGACGCCCACGGTCAGGATGACGACCACGAAAGTGACCATCACCGCTGTGTTGTAGCCAATCATGATAAGGAAGTACCAGAGGAAAGTGAGCATGAGGCGCTTCCAGACCCTGGGCACGACACTCATGACCTTGGCGTAGGTGATCTGCTTGCCCGTGTAGATGCAGGCCACGGTGTAGACCACGGCGGCCGTGGAGAGCAACGAGAAGGCCAGGAGGAAGACCAGGTAGCCGCCCTGGAAGAGCAGGAATCGCGTCCATTCAGAGTAAATGAGGGCCATTGTCCGGTCGGCATCAGGGCTTCCGGCCTGCTTCTCGAAGGTGTCCTCGTTTCTCTCGATTTTGTGGATCAGCGGGTCGGAGACAAGGGTGTGGCCAAGGATGGCGAAGGAGAGCGGGAGGATCAAGGTGAGCGTGATGGCCCCGAGCTGTTTCACGCAGGAGCGAAGGATCTTGAAGGCCTCCGCCAGGATCCCCACCACGCCCAGGAACTGCAGCTCCTCCGGCTCCCTGTCCAGCATCTTCGTTCGCTTGGGCGACTCGAACACGCGCCGTTTGTGAATTTCTGGAGATTTTGAGAACCAGAATGAGGAATTCAGAAATTTGTTCGCGAGGGAATTGGGCCTGTACGAGATGGGCTTTTTTTTACAGATTCGTTTCTGTACCGGCCTTGCTTTCAGCCGTTTTAATGGCGCAGGGAATACCAAACAATCTACTCCGAATGCTTCTCACAAGGAGGTTTGAAGACAGGAATACATAAAATCCATTTCTTCCCCTGCCCTAACTGTACAGATCGGTTTGATACTTCCAAAGCCCAGAAAGATCGATGTTTCACTTACGGGTCAAAACCCCTTCCCGCATCCATCCCATCCTTGGATTTTCAAATTAATTTTTCGCTTCAATTTTGGAAGATTGATAACAAACAGTTTGACCATCGAAATCCATCTTGAGAAGAAGGTAAATGGGGATTTCGACTGCGCGTTTCGTTCGCAGGTTGGGACGGTTTTGGCTTTGCTTATTTTTTTGGTACATCCGTTTCCTTATTCTTCACGTGGCGGTAGTTGGTGTGAGGTGGCATCCCACGCAATTCTTTATTTTATTTAATACTGTTTTTTTTTCTTTATTCTACATCTCATTTGTTTCCACTCTTAATATCCAAAAAATTAGGGAAACAGGAGATTAAAGCAAAGAATATTTAAACTAGCATATATTTAATTAATTAAATAAAGGGTAATTTTAAGATAAAAGATACTTACTTTGTAAATATTATTTTTATTTGAAATTTATTTATAAATGCATAATATTCAATTCAATAATATATATTATTGAAAATCATAATCAATTTAACAATCTAAAAATTACAATTATGATCACTCCATCTTTTTTATCAAATTTTCATTTACATATTTCGGTATGTCAATCTAATGTGAATTTTAATTATAAGAAAAGACAAAAAAGCATTCCATGCGTAATTAAAAATTAAAATTAATTAATATATTTAATAACATTTTTTCATTTTAATAAAATAATAATATCATTATTTAAGTTTAATTGGAAAATATATTTGAAAGGGTTGAATCATTTTTCATTAAAAACAAATTATTTTAATAATTTAAAATTTCAATTTCAATGGTTTGAACAAGCGGTAACGGTATGGTGAGATATGAGAGGTCGCAACGAGCAAGCCCGTCAAGGTCTATGTCTCGTTCCTCATCATATCCGGGCTCTTCTTTCGCTTGGGGTTTGCGCTTCCACTCCCGGTCTCAGTCAAGATCCTTCAGTTCATCTTTCGCTTCCCGTAGCGACAATTCCAGGAGTCGTCGCTCAGGAAAAGCCCAACTTCATCGACAAGGAGAGGTCGAACACCACTCTTGCTACCTAAGCAGTCTTCACCTATTAGAACCGACACAATATTGAAGCAAAAAACACGAATCAAGCCAAGGTTTCCGCAGTGTGGGAAAGGTCAGGGAAAAATGATGTTTCGCAAGGATCGAAAGAGACCCACCATCAACTGGCATTGCAAGATTTGGGAACTCGTGGCCTTCCTTATCGCACCATAGCATGCTATGAGACTGTTGTAGGCTTTCCCCATTTTGTAAAGACCATCGTCGGTTCTTCTCTCTGCATGCATGATCATGATTCAGACTCTGTTTTTTAGCTCAAAGCCCAGATCCACCAGGCGACAAGTATTCCACCTTGCTTTCAACAACTCATCTTTGAAGGCCGACAGCTTGTAGATGGCTCATTGTTGTGGGGTTATGGGAATCTAAAGAATGCAACCATTTCTCTTGTTTCTTGTCTGCGTGGAGGAGCATCATCCTCCACTAAACCAAGCTCTTACAAGCACGCCGTGAAAACAAGGATTTTCGCTTCTTCGGGCTCCAAGGATAAAACTTTTGGAGCAAAGGAGCTTTTTGGCTCTGCCTTCATTATGGAGCAGTCCACAGAACCTTCAACAGCAGAGGTTGAAGATCCCCATGTCCTTGGCACTGCATTTATCTACAAGAAAAATCTCTCATCTGTCGTTTCAACGAACTATGGCCCTTGGCTTATGCGCTAAGAGAATGGGTAAATAAGACCTGGTCATCAGGTCATGAGCTGTTCTTTTGCTCCAAAAGGTTCTTCATTGTTAACTTTTCCATAGAGGCGAACTACCAACACATGCTGGAGCAAGGTCCATGGTTCTAGGGCAGATCTGGTCTTTACATCCAGCGATGGTTCCCTAAGTTCAACCCACTGGCTATGACTGTTATGACTACACCGGTCTGGGTAAGACTCCCCAATTTACCTTTTCATTTTTATACTCCATCTTTCTTACCTACCCTGGGCAATGTGTTGGGTAGGTTTATCAAGATTGATACAAACTGAATAGTGAAAGGCTTCATCACCTTCACCTACATATACCTTGAAATCGACCTTAGTCAAGGGCTACTAGATAAGATTCTTATAGATTGGATTGAGGATGATCCTTACACGCAGTTGGTCGATTATGAGAACACTGCCTTTAGATGTCGCTCCTGTCAGCAAACATGGCACCTTCAAGCAGCTTGTCCTTTATCCCCAACCCCAATCTCATCCCCTAGAGCTCAAAAAAGGGTTAATGGTTGGAAAGACCCTAAAAATCGCAAAATCCACCCGAACTCTTCATCTAAAAACAAGCAGCATCACAAAGACACCCCAGCTCCTCTGCCTTCTACAACACCATCGTGATCTCCAACAAATGCACAGCAGCCAACCACAGACTCAAAATGCCAGCCTTTGGCTTCAGCTCAACTTCCTGAAGCTTCAGAAATTTTGACTCTGAATCCTGCAGTTCATCCTTTGCACACTCCCCTTGAAAAGGATGAATCGAATGACATGATCATGGCCACAACCCTACTCTCAGGGACTTAGAAACATCCTCATAAATCGAATAATTCATATAGCGATAAGGAAGCACCCTTAGCTTCCGTAGCTCGAGATTTTGGCATTTCCTCATACCATTTGGCTTTGGTGGCGAAGGTTGTTGAACCTATCAGTTCCTCTGGTTGGATTGATGTTCATAAGAAAAAAGGCAGAAAGGATCATCTCTGGCCAACACAATGACCTGACCCTTTATCCTTGTCTTTGTAATGTTTCATCTTGTTATGCCCATGTACTCCTTGTGGTTCTCTTTTAGCATAGGTTAGTCTTCAGTGTACCATGTTCTCTTTCTGGGGGGTCTTTTGCTATCAGCAAGTCTATGTATCACTTTGTACTTTTTTCTTGGTTGAATAGAAGCATTCTCAACTCGCTTATTTACAAAAAAAAAAAAAAAACCAATTTCAATGAATATTTTACCACTAAATTTAAATAAGGTCAAATCTAAAAAAATCAAAATCATAAAATGTTTAACTTGGTTCAATCTCACCTTACTTCTCTCCCAATACAATGAGATATATTAATTTCACATATTTAAGATTTTTAAGCAAAAATAACTTCATGTACAAATTTTACGTTTAAGCTTTGGGATTAATGGTTTAGCATATCTTCCATGGGATTTAATGGTTTAGCTCGTCTTTGCTCAATCAACACATAATATAAACAAAATGTTGCCAAGATGTGTCACAACTTACGAGTTCATAATAAAATGCATGAGATTCCACATACCCTTTGTTGTGTTCTAGATGTCGGTAGTTGTGGGTAGGAGAAAGTGAGAGAGAAAGTAGGGTTTTGATGTTTCCCACTATTCCATTTCAAGAACCCAAAGCATGTAGATCATGAGCTTGCTCATTTACCTGGAATCCCTTGAGGAACACAAACTCTTGTTCTCTCACACTAGGCGTTTGAAAGTGCAACATAAATCCGTGGATAAGATGACCATTCAAGAGTCGAATATTTATGTTAGGTGTCATCGATCGTCGCAAAGTTGAAGCATGTCATTCCTCCGCTTTAGTGGCTTTAAGGCAGGAAAATCACACCCATGGGCAGTAGGAGCTTCATACTACATATGGCTTACAATTTCCATCATAAGAGTAGCAACACCCAACGACATAAAGTAAGACATCATAATTATTCTAAGGATGCAGGGATCCAAGATAATATTCCTGAATTTGGATGCCAAAGAGTGGAGGATGTCGGATGGAGATAACCCAAGCTTGGAGGCCAACAGATGGAAATGCATGACAACATTAGATGATAACCCACACGGACAACAATACAATCATAACAGTAGAGCATCTACATAAATAAACCACACCAAGAGATGGAAATACCTCCAAGGCACTAGGAGATTACAATATTGGCATGGTAGGATAGAAAGAAAATTAATTATATTCCAATATTTCACAAGCTTTCAGGAGGCCCAAGCTAGGGCAAAGGCCACTCGTATGTAGAAAAATCAACATCCATAATGACAAATATGTTTTTATCATCCATCACTCTAATGAAGGCCTCCTCCAGTGCAAGCCCTAGTGACGACAATTCATCAATGAATAAGTCAAGGCATGCACAAAGCTAGACGAAAAAAGGGTGGAGAAAATCGATGGAACACGAAATGCTTGACAACTAGAGTTATATAGATACATGGTGGTTTGAACTATAGGTTTTGAGTAATAGACAAGTTTGTGGAAATATTTATCCCTATATACATGCCTTTGGCATAACAAGAGAACCATCAGACAGGTTTTGATTGTGCAGAATGGGATGCCAAGTTGTGCTTAACTTCATACCATCGTCCTTCTTAATACATTTGTTTTCCTTCACGATTTCCATAGCCTCTCTAACATATATTTTAGATAAGTGATCAACTCTAGCAAGAATCTTAGCATCCTCAATACATATATGATGCTTGGTTCTCATGAAGTGCTCAACCAAAGCTGAGGACTTTTCACAATTAAGAGTAATCGCTACTTTATGCTCTTTAATTCTAACTTCTATAATCCTCTTATTCTCACCAATGTATAGTTTAAACCACACAATCAAGGGATGTTATAAACCCTTTTTTTTGTATCTTAAGATCCGTTGGGGTCCTTAATTGATCTAAGGAGGCTCCTAATAATACTAGGAGGCTAAAAAATAGTTCAAATATGCTTCTTTTTAAGGATTCTAGCGATCTTCTCCAAGGTACCTTGAAGATAGGGGAGAACCACTTTATGTTCCCCTTCATTGAGCTCACAAGCTTTAGGGGTCCTTTTCTCCATCTAAAACACCTCCTTAACTCGTCATTCTTTGTAATCCCTATTTTGGAAACAATTGGTCAAGTGTTGATTTTCCTGGTCCATGTGCTCTTTGTTAGAGATTCTTAGGGCTTTGGTATCCAAAGTGTTGATAACCCCCATTTTTTGGGATGGGTGATGATGGGAATCTGCATGAAGATATTTCTTAGAGTGGATTTTCTTATGGTATGCTTGATGAGCAATGGAACCATCCTCCTTTCTAGAAATGAGAACATCTAAGAAGAATGGAATTATCATCTTCTAATTCCATAGTGAATTGAATGTGCTTAGATTGGGTATTCATGTGCTCCACAAATTTGTTTATCTTTCTCTACCATGAGGCCATTATACATTTGTGATCCAAGTGGATATCGGTGGCCACCCACCTCTTCCATTGACTCAAAATGGTTCCCCATCTTGGCAGTGTTTTAGGTCCCAAAATTTTGGCACATTTTTTTAGGCCCTAAACTCATTCGAAAAGATCTTTTAAAGACAATGGTTGAGTTTTAAAACATGTGTTAAATTACCATTTAGGAATTGAATGGAAGAGGAAGAATTAATGATGAAACATGGCAGCCATAATGAAATATACAGATCTGGAAATAAGCATAAAGGAACAACAAACCATAAACAACAAAGTTGATAACGGAGTTCGGCAATCTCGCCTACGTCTCTGGGCCTTTGTCTCACTGGGTGAGGCTTTCTTATTTCTCTTCAAAGCTTCAAATGTACATAATAAAAGTGCCAAATGGATTACAAATTGATCTGGTTGTGTTCTGCCAGATCTCAAGAACCCATCAAAATTGACGGCACTGAAAACGGATGAACGAAGCTCCCAGAAATGGTCTGCAAAGGTGCTCTCCTCAATAGCTTCCTTGCATAAAAATGGCTTTGGCTCAACAATTCTTCAACATTTTCCTGTTCTAAACTCCTTTTTTGGCTTCAAGAACCTCTGGTTTATATAGACTTGAAGTGGGTAACAACCTCCCAACCTCTCCCTAAGATCTGGCCTCAAAAAGGGTTGCAGATCCTTCAAAAATGGCTAAAATCCATCAATATCAGGCATTAAATCAATAAACATCATATAACAAAGTGGAAAACCCCACTTTTGGGAAAATATAGTGCGCAACCCCCGATTTCCCGGGCTCCTGGTCATGTGGGCACCCTCCATGTGGCCCTGGATTGGTGCGTTGGTCCTTAGCCCCTTTGGTCCCGGCCCTTGGTCACAATCGTGGCCATATGACATGGTTCTTATGCCCCCATGCACGCCATTCATAATAGTTAGACCCCCTGATCATAGCACCTAGTTATGCGCCCTAGTTGGCAAGCTAGCCCAGCCGACCAGGCACTAACCCCTCTTATCCGTGCTAACCGATATAATGCAGGGTCATATGTGATGGCTACATGGTAAAGTATCGAACCATGGGCTGATTGGAGTGATAAAGACTACATGCCAATATATAGTACCAAGTCATATGGTATTCCAATATGACCAGGGCTAGGCTCCAATAACTCCCACACAATAGCATGGTGTATGGTTATATGGGAGAGGCATATGGAATGCGTCGGGGCCGGGGCTAGGCCCCAGCCCTAAACTCTGCCCAATGAACATTATTTCAACCTTAAATATTACATTTAAACTATATGAAATAAGTAATATCATGGGCGGGCTGGTAGCCCGACCCTGCCAAACCTCTCCGCCCAGACCGGAGGTCATAGGTTCGATTCCCGTAGAACCCATACAATTTTGCCAAATAAAAATGACCAATGGAGGGGTGCCACATGGAAACCCATGACTGGGCCATGTGGCACCATCACATTCGCCCTCACAAGGACATGTGTAAACCAACAATTCGGCCACATCTTCACCTGCCCACGTCAACACCTGCCACATCAGTCAGCTGCCACGTGGTTGTACGGACCTTGCCACGTCAGCCTGTGCCACATGTCACCCTTGTAGTGGTGCCATGTGTCACAATTTGACTCGTCCACCTATCTACCCATGTGTTTGCCCTGTTAGCATGCCACTCACTGCCACATCACCTGTATGGTCGTACGGCCTGTACAGTCAGTTGCCACGTCATCACTATACGAACTGTACGGACTACACAATCATCAAATTTTGCTTGTTTGGCAAAATGAACAAATCGTGATATCTTTCACATGCGGTGTCCGTTTGAGCCCGTTCAAATTGCACTGGGTTCATATTGACGAGGCCTACGCACACATTCGTTTTGAAACCATTCTGAGCACTTTGATTTTTAGGCCTTCCTCGACCCATTTTGGTTCTGGGATCCATTATGGATCACACCTCCCCACTAAAGACCTTTTGGTCCTTCAAAAGGATACTAACCAGTCATCAAGTGCGGGATAGGCCACCCCACTTGTTCTCTGTCTTTAAACTCCGTCCTGTGCACCTGTCTCATCAAGATCAACTATAAAACAACCATGATAACTGACAGCATATTGTTAGCCACTTGTACTATGTCACATCTTACTGAAGCCACTATCATCCATGTTGACAACATTACTAATGATAACATCAGAAATATGACTACAAATGAGCTAATATGTTTGTGATACTTTCATGACATTAGCTTATCTTAAAGCAAAGTGTGATTGATCTTCCATTCTACAATCATCTCTTGTTCTTGCTTAAGATCAATTACTTGATTTGGGACAATTATAGGTGTGTTGCTTGCATGAGACGTCTTTCTTAATTGTTCCATTGTTTGAAGAGATTGATTTGCTTTTAAGTGATGAGCATGTACAACATATTCTTTCCCTGCTTTGATTAAGTGATATTGATTATGTTCCCTGTAGAAGATTGCTTTGCGTTCATACAAATAAGTACTGCCTAAAACCATTCCACATTCATTGAGTGGCACCACATCACATGCTACCTCATCCACAAACTTAGATGACATTGCAAACTTTAATGTGCATTGTTTTGTTATGTGTAATTTATGGTTGTTGCTTATCCATTCAAGTGAGTAAGGCTTATGACTCATCTAAGTGTTTAATCCCAATTGTTTAACCACTTCCTCTGAAATCAAGTTAGATTGATATCCACTATCTATCAACGTGTCGACCTTAGTATGCCTCATTATGACCCTTGTGTGAAACAATTTACTTTTAGAATCAAATTCATCACCCATTTTACCTGTCAAACCAACCGCTGAGATTTTAGATTCATCATTCGAATCTAATCCCAAGTCTATTGGTCGTGTTGTTGCTGCAACTGTTTTCCTCCCTTTCCTTTATTTGAACCATTTTGGTCTCTTCTCGGGATGCAATTGCCAACAATGGTCCTCATCATGCCCTTCTTTCTTGCAATGCTTGCAAGAGAGCTTATCTTCCTTTCTTGCCACTGAATTTGCCTTCTTGCCATTCCAATTCCTTTTGTCCTCTTTTCTTGAAGACGATTTCCCTGATACACCAACTCCTGTTTTCCCTGCCTCAATGTATGTTTCTTGAACATAAAACTCATCAAGATTAGTAGGTCCAAACATAAATACAGTGTTACGAATGAGTGCAGGTAAACCTCTTATATACTTCATAAGAGTTTCCTGAGTATGTAAAGGAATATCTAACATCAATGCCATCTTATGAAAGGTATATGTGTATTCTTGCACTATTTGTCCTTTTCTTAGTTTAATAGCTTGCCATTCAATTAAAGCCTTCTCTTTATAACCCAAAGGATAGAATTGCTTTCTAAGTGTAGAAATAAAAACTTGCCATGATGGAAATACATTACCCAGTTGTTACGTGCCATTTTGCAACTTGCTTTGCCACCAGATGAGTGTTGTGCCTGCAAGTTGAAGTGATGCCAACTTGATTTGAGTTGCCTCATCCTTGATTTGTTTCACACTGCAATAAGCCTCCATTTATCTGATCCAATTATCAAGCCTCTCTGCATTGACTTCACCATCATACATGGGTAATTCAAACTTCACATCAAGCTTAAGTAAAGGCATTTATTGTTTATGTTTATGGGAATGTTTTCTTGAAGTGGATTTTGAGCTTGAACTTGAAGAAGAAGAAGTTGATGGAGAAGAAGGAGGTGAAGGAGGAGTTTTAGGAGGATCCTCTCCTTCTTCACTTTTGACCTTTGAAGATTCACCTAGAACCGGTCTCTTCCGTTCCAAGTAATCCTCATATAAAAACTTCATCATCTCCGACATGGCAAAGAAAGTTTTTCAAAACTCTTTCTCATCATGAGAAAGTCCCTCTTCTGATGCCATCTTCTCACTTTAAGAAGTTCTCTTTCTCGATCCAATCTCAGGATTCTCTTCAACAAGCTCGCCTTCACCACGATTCAGATTTTCCCTGGTAATCATGCAAACTCAAAAACCAACCATCAACTAGCTCTGATACCACTTGATCCGAAAAGATCTTTTAAAGACAATGGTTGAGTTTTAAAACATGTGTTAAATTACCATTTAGGAATTGAATGAAAGAGGAAGAATTAATGATGAAACATGGAAGCCATAATGAAATATAAAGATCTGGAAATAAGCATAAAGGAACAACAAACCATAAACAACAAAGTTGATAACAGAGTTCAGCAATCTCGCCTACGTCTTCGGGTCTTTGTCTCAGTGGCTGGGGCTTTCTTATTTCTCTTCAAAGCTTCAAATGTAAATCATAAAAGTGCCAAATGGATTACAAAATAATCCGGTTGTGTTCTGCTAGACCTCAAGAACCCATCAAAACTGACGACACTGAAAACGGATGAACAAAGCTCCCAGAAATGGCCCGCAAAGGTGCTCTCCTCAATAGCTTCCCTACATAAAAATGGCTTTGGCTCAACAATTCTTCAGCATTTTCCTATTTTGAACCTCCTTTTTTGGCTTCAAGAACCTCTGGTTTATATAGACTCAAAGTGGGTAATAACCTCCAAACTTCTCCCCAAGATTTGGCCTAAAAAAGGGCTCCAGATCCTCCAAAAATGGCTAAAATCCATCAATATCAGGCATTAAATCAATAAACATCATATATTAAAGTGGAAAAACCCACTTTTGGAAAAATATAGGGTGCAACCCTCGATTTCCCGGGCTCCTGGTCATGTGGGCGCCCTCCATGTGGCCTTGGACTGGTGCGTTGGTCCTTAGCCCCTTTGGTCCCGACCCTTGGTTGCAATCGTGGCCATATGGCCTGGTTCTTATGCCCCCACGCACCATTCATAACAGTTAGAACGCCTAATCATATCACTTGGTTATGCGCCCTGGTTGGTGGGCTAGCCCGGCCGATCGGGCGTTAACCCCTCTTATCCACGCTAACCGATATAATGCAGGGTCATATGTGATGGCTACATGGTAAAGCGTCGAACTGTGGGTTGACTGGAGTGATAAAGACCACGCACCAATATATAGTACTGGGTCATATGGTATTCCAATGCGACCAAGGCTAGGCCCCAACAACTCTCACACAATAGCATGGTGTATGGTTATATGGGAGAGGCATATGAAATGCGTCGGGGCTGGGGCTAGGCCCTAGCCCTAAACTTCGCCCAACGGAAATTATTTCAACCTTAAATATTACATTTAAATTATATGAAATAAATAATATCATGGGCGGGCTGGTAGCTCGGCCTTACCAAACCTCTCCACCCAGACCGGAGGTCACGGGTTCGATTCCCGTAGAACCCACACAATTTTGCCAAACAAAAATGACTAATGGAGGGGTGCCACATGGAAGCCCATGACTGGGCCACGTGGCACCATCACATTCGCCCTCACAAGGACACGTGTCAACCAACAATTTGGCCACATCTACACCTGCCCACGTCACTCAGCTGCTAGATGGTTATACAAACCTTGCCACGTGTCACCCTTGTAGTGGTGCCACATGTCACAATTTGACTCGTCCACCTGTCTGCCTACGTGTCTACCCTATCAGCATGCCACTCACTGCCACGCCACTTGTACGGCCATATGGCCTATACAGTCATCTGCCACGTCAGCACTGTACAGACTATACAGACTGCACAATCATCAAATTTTGCATGTTTGGAAAAATGAACAGATCGCAATATCTTTCGCATATGGTGTCTGTTTGAGCCCGTTCAAGTTGCGTTGGGTTCATATTGACAAGGCCTAATTGAAGCCATTCTAATCACTTTGATTTTTTGGCCTTCTTGGACCCATTTTGGATAGATTTGTGATCCAAGTGGATATCGGTGGCCACCCACCTTTTCCATTGACTCAAAATGGTTCCCCATCTTCGCAGTGTTTTAGGTCCCAAAATTTTGGCACATTTTTTTAGGCCCTAAACAATTGTTTTTGGATTTGCAACAGATTAGGGTTGCCATGACATGCCTAATCCTTGCCCAAAATTGTTCTTCTCATCGATATCTTTCCAACGAGCTATTGTGTGCCCCAAATGGAGTTTGTATGCGGAAGTTGCAGCCTCGGAAAGTTCATGTATCAACTAGACTCCTCGAGGCCTATATTCATTTTGCCACTTTGTCTCCTAGGGTTAGGGTTTTGCATATTTAGGGTTTTTGCTTCTTAGAGTTTACTACTTTGTGTTAAAAGGTTATTTTATCCTCTTGTAATCTCATTCTTGTGAATGAGCATAGCCAACACGTCTCTCTTTAGAGACAAGCTACCACAATTCTAGCTAATTTGCATTGTTTTGTATTTCACAGTTTTTTTCTAATTTCATTTATTAATATAATTTGGTTCTCAGTGCTCACTGTATTACTATGCTCTCTACAATAATTATTTGTGTGTGTGTGTTTCCATTCATATTCTTGCCTTTCATTTTGTTCTCTATACAATCCATATCAATGGTATCAAAGCAATATGATCTTTGTTGTCTCTCGGTGCATGTCCCCAACAAGGTCGGGGTATAGAGAGTTGGGTCTCATACTGATTTCGCTTGGGGAAGACCACTCTTTCTAGCCCAAGCGGTCTCCCATCACAAATGAAAAGAGAGATGACAAAGCATGAGATCCTGTGATAGAGGAATGAGATGATGGATAATTTCACGTTCTTTTATTTGAAGGCGAGATAGATGTAGATGCTTTGGAGAAATGGTTAAATATTTTAAAGGGTTGTTACTTTGTTCATAATTTTAATTTGGGCATACAAAATATCACCCTTACACTCCTTAAGGCCCTTCCCCATGTTAAATATTGGTGGGAAAGTTATTGGGAGAGGCACGACAGAGATGAGTCTACAACATTTAGGGAAAAACCCACTTGAATGAATTTTGTTGATGCCCTCAAGAATGAATTCTACCATATTGGCAACTATGATTACCAATACATGAGATGGGAAACTCTACATCAGGGGAGAGACTAGATGACGCTAGAGTACACCAATATCTTCCATACCTTGTGCTCAATTATGTATCAAAGACTCTAATAAACACCTGGTTTGAAGTATCACAATGGCCTACATAGGTTCATCCAAACAGAGATGCATTTCTTGGACATCTCCTCACTGGTAGTCGCTTATGATATGTTGTCAAAATTGAGTAGAAATTTAAGCAAAGGAATAAGCGAGAGTTTGGGCTTGCAAATTTGTCGCAATAGAAGCATGGTAAAGGTGGCCCTAAATCACAGAACAAATGATAGATCAAGGATATCCAACCTCAAGACAACTAGTGCAAGCCACAAGCAAAGAGTGGTAATGGGAAATCAAAGAAGGACACTAGAAAGTGGTGTGAGTTCCACAAAATCCCTTGGCACAACATGATTAATGTCGCTCGAAACAATCATTGTTGGCCAAGCTTTAAAAAAAAAAAAATTTGACTCTGGGTGAAGGGGACTCCACTACAGATCAATATCGTCGATAGTGGTAGCCAGAAGAACCAAAATGCACAAAGCCTCTCTAAATAGAAAATGCAGGTGAAAAATAGTATAGAGGAATACAGATATATCTTCACTTCACCCACAAGGGTGCCTTTGCACTACGAGGTCAAACATTGAATTGACTTGATACCTAGTGCTCTATAACCTAATGACCCAATACATAGGTGCTCTCTTCAAGAGAATGAGGAAATTAAACATCAAATTCATGATCTCATCCAAAAAGGCCACATTCGACCACTCTCCTCACCTCATGGGAGCTCAATTGTATTGGTGTAGAAGAAGAATGGGACATGATGAATCTATATTGATTATAGAACCTTGAACAAAATCATTGTGAATAACAGATACCCAATCCCCTGGATTGACGATCTCCTTGATTGGCTTAAGGGTTCCAAGTTCTTTAGTAAGATTGATTTGAATTTGGGCTACCATCAAGTCCCGATTGAACAAACTAATTTATGAAATACCACCTTAAAGTCTAAAGAAGGCCTTTTCGAGTGGTTGGTCATGCATTTTGGCTTGGCTAATGCTCTGGCAACATTAATGAGGATGATGGATCATATCTTGCAATGATTTCACAAACTCTTTTATGGTCGTATATTTGGATGACATCCTCATATTCAAAAAAACTTTGGAATGACATTTGCATCACATTCAACAAATCCTAATCACCCTACAACAACACAAGCTATATGATAATGTGAAGAAATGCCCATTTGGCATGTAGATAATTCAATATCTATGATACATTGTGGATGAACATGGGGTACATGTAGACCCAACCAAGATCCAAGTCATTCATGATTAACCAGCCTTGATGACTCTAATAGAGCTCCACAACTTCTTGGGCCTTGCCAACTTCTATTATAGGTTCATGTTGGGGTTCTCTCATATTGCTTGTCCCTTAAGTCAAGTGACCAAGGGTGGAGCTAAAGTCGGTTTTTCTGGTCTAGATTATGAGAACGAATTTAAGGAAGAGATATAAAAATGAAATATACAGAGATATTGAAAGATACATAGAAATATTGCGATAAACACAGAGATACAATAATGCACAATTTTTATTAATGAGAGAATGTACAGAAACTGTAAAATTACAAAGTAAATGATTTGCTAGTATGGTGGCAGCTTACCTCTGAGAAGAGATGTCATGGCTACTGTAACACCCTTGTTTCCCCTAATTTGTAATTAATCATAGAATAGGAATTACCATGCTAATGCATGAGGAAAATGTAAATGTATTATTGTTTGAGTTGTCAATAATTGACTGTGGGGGTGAAGCCTTGAAAGCACTGGCCATGATATCACTAGAGGAAGAATGTGAAAACTATAAGAGAGGGTTCATGTATCAAATAACAAATCTCCCTTGATAAGGATGACAAGCCTCCTTCAAATCCCAAGGAAAGAAAATCAGTCAATGAAGAAAGGACCGGTGGTTGAATCACCAACCACCCCATGAATGGAAACATGGGTTGTCAGTCTGAAGTACCATAGGGACTTGCAGACCTGAGCTTCTTTCTGACAGAAGGAACCGGATAGGTCGGCAAAACCTTCCCAAGTAAGAGGGACATAGACACAGGAGAGAGGGGACACCAGACGAGGGTGGAAGCTCACAAGGGAGAGGCGCGAAGCTCTCCAACGAATAAAAAACAGAAGGTTGCGAGCTTGATGCCGAAGAGCATCTAAGAAACCTTGCCGAGGCCACAACCGAGTGAGAAGTCCCCGAGTTGCAGAAAAGAGGACCCAAATAGAAGCTGAAACAGAGAGAGAACCCTCGAGAACTGTGAGAATTCCCTGGTGATATCATGGCTTGGCACGAGGGTGGCCATAGTGCTAAGAATGAATGCCTATGTGCCTATGGTCGGGTGGAAGGACGAACACCCACAATCAGTTGGTTGGCGACAAACTGTAATAGATAAGCATTTTCTTACTCTGTATAATTTAGCTGTAACTGGGCATGAATTTTGTTTATACTGTGTATGTTTCGGGAATTGTGCTTGATTTCTGAATGGATATACTGTGTCCCTTTCCTTACTACTTGGTTGTATATTTAGGCCAGTAAGAGATTATATGGATAGGACATGATTGGTACTTGTAAATGCTTGTGTCCTGTGGCTACTTGAGTTAGAGCCACTAACTGTGAGATCGTGGACCTTAGGCATAGTCTCATGTACACATGCCAGCCTTTCTAGTTGTCTAGAGTTCCTTGGAGGACGAATTCTATTAAGCTCAGGAGAGGTAGTGTAGTTATGCATCGGCTCCCTGCGAGGAAAGTAGAGGTCGAGACTCACCCAAGTCCTAGACTTGACGAATGTGCGCAAGGGGTGCATGGAAGACTCTTGTAAGAGTCAAGCCCAAGAGAAAGAGTGAAAATCTCTTAATTCCTTCATAGTTGAGAAATCTCAGGAAGGACAACACTTTTCGTAAAGTGTTGGCGAGACCTAATAGCCAGCTTGCAATAGAAGATCGAAGGTTGAGACCTTTGAAGCATCGAAATCTTCCGAAATCGGGAAGAAAGCGTGAGCTCAGGGAGGAGCTGCAACTACCGTAAGATCTCACATGGATAGCCGATAGCCATTGGATCCAGGAGAAGCTGCACAAGGTTTAACCCTCACATACGCAAAGGTGAGGACTCATCAAAGTCCTGAAAAGATCAGGACCATCCATTTAAGAGGACACGTGGCAAAGGTCCGAACCCATCGGGGCTTCAGATACCGGAAGATTAAAGGACTAGAATCATGGAGTCACTGCATCACGAACTCCTGGTTTGCGAAATCCCGATACAGGAGAGGAGCCACTAGATTTTGGTATTTCGGCTATTCGGAGTTCGAGACGTAGAGGAGTCTGTGGTCTTGGTACTGAGAGTTTCAAACTACCGGTATGTGAAACAATGAAAGCATCGGGACCGTCCATTTCAGAGGACACATGGCAGAGATCCGAACCCAACAGGGTTTCAGATACCAGGAGGTTGAAGGACCAAGAGTTTGGTCGCGACGGATTCACGAAATCGCAAATCCTGAAGTCCCAAAAGGTGCACGCGGTTAAGGTTTCGGAGAAATCCCCAAAAGGAGATTTCGGTAATTCGGTTACCGGGAACATAAGAGGTAAGAGTTATGAACTCTTGACCCATAAAACCCCGAAAGGATCTGAGCCGTTGGATCAGGAGAGGATTTGAGCCGTTGATCTCACTCAAGAGAAGGAGGACCGGAATTTCGAGATTCAAAACTTTGGTACTTCGGATACCGGGAGTACGAGAGGACAAGAAATTGGAGCAACAGGATTCACGAAGTCCCGAAACGTGAAATTCCCAAAAGTGTTTGGAGGAGTAGTGCCAGGTCACGGAATAGGGACAGGTTTCGGCATACCAGGGTTCGGGATTTCGGAAGTTCCTAGGACAAGGAAACGGGGCGCTTTGCGTTGAAACTCCCGAAGTTGCAAAACGCGATGTATTGTTGGAGTGGGTGTGTGAAATTGTGGATAAGTATCATCTGTAACGGAATCACGAAATTGTGAATTTCGAAACCCCGAAAGGAGGTGGGTCGTCGATCCAGTTGGATCGTAGCCGTTGGTTCAAGAGGGACATGGACCGTTGATCCCTCAGCAGAGATATTTCGGTATTTTGGCTACCGGGGTTATAAAGAGTAAGAGAGTTGGGACTCTTGATCCATGAAATCCTGAAAGGATCCAAACCGTCGGATCAAGGGAGGCTTACAGCCGTTGATCTCCCTTTAGAGGGGAACTTCGGAGATTTTGGAGTTTCGGGGATTTGAAAGGGAGAGGAAGAGACATTGCATCACGATTCCCCGAATCACAAAAAACTTGTAAGTGCTTTGTTGATTAAGCGCGTGGTCACGAAATAGGGTCACGTGGACAAGACCCAAGTGGGGAGCTTGTCACGTGTCATCCCTTTCGGGGTTCAACATTTCGGCATTTCGGGGTTTGAAGGGTCGAAAGACTTGACTCTCTTGCATCGTTGAGTCGTGAAATGCGAAAGGCGCCTCTTGGCTTGGCCTGTGGTCATAACCAATGATCACATGGAGGTGGAGAAGGGAAGAGCTAGCATGTGCTAGGCCCCCATAGGAATTGGGGGATTCTATCCCTTGAGGAAAAGCGAAAAACTTATTATGTCGTAGTGGGTATGTGACAAATTGGTATCAGAGCATGGTTACAACACTTGGCGTGCTTGGGTTCATGTACGAGCCACGTTAAGAGCCACTATTATCTACATTTTCTCTTTAAGAAGAAGGACTGCAGAATGAAACTGTAAATTGGGAATTTCTTTAACCCCTCTATTAAAATGGTAACTACTCTTATATGAGTAGGATGCATCGATCAATATTACTGATAAGACATGAGTGTGAATAACAGAGGTGGAATAAATTGTGCTATGGAGCGGCACAAGCAAGACAAGTGACATGAACTGAGTTGTTTTGTTATAGTGTGACGATGGCTACCTACTAAAGCAGGTAGAGTCTCTTGCAATTGAGATGGCTAGTTAGGTAAGAATTAAGATTCAAATGAAGAACTCCTTCATGATTTGGGAAATCGGGTAAGGACTGGTAGTATCCTTAGAAAGTTATAATTATTGCATTATTAAAAGACTAAACCCTGAGCATATAACTCCTCACAAATGAGAGGATTGATGAAAATATATAGGGTCAGATTACCTAACCTATAATGGTTAGAATCAACAACAAGGATAATCTATTTAAGCAAGATTAAGAGGAGTCCTTCGGGACTGTTGTTAATTCCCAAGAGTGACCCTTGTTGGTTGTTCCCATAAAGAAAGGGTAACATCCATATGAGTTATGACTACGAGATTTGTCATGTAAGTAACTAAAAGTCTCAGGAGGAATAGTATCCGTTAGACTGGAATCAACGAGAGCCATTGATCTAGAGCTTCGAGGTTTTGTCTATTGGGAAAATAGAAGCATAGACTTTCCAAAGTCACACCAGGTAAATCACCAATTCAATCAAGGTCGTTGGTTAGCGGATGACCTGAACCGTAGATCTAGTGTAATCGGATCTTCGGGAGTCAGAGGTTTAGAAGTCAATGGGTAGAGTTTTGAGGACTCACATGTCACGAAATCCCGACATTCAACCTAAGCCTTTGGATTGATATAGGCGATGGATCATGGATCCGACGCATACACTTTTTGGGGATTCAAAATCAGGAGTTAAGGGGTAAGGACTCTGCCAAAATATTGAAAGGTGGAAAGCCGGGATTTGATCAGGACCGTTGATTGGCAAAGAGATCTGTACTGTGGAATCCAGGTTGTCAGACCCGCATGGATCAGAAGTTTGGGAAATGGTGGAGCGTTGTCCGCGAATTCATCGAAACGCAGGATCCTGATGCATGTCTGGGAGTTGACCCCAGGTTTCGAGCGAAGGGTCATGTGAATAAAAGAGTCGAGAAAACCTTAAAGTCAGTATTTCGGGTTTTCAGATTTTGGGGATCGAGGAACCAGAGTTCCTTGCAACAGAAATCCTGAAATCACGAAATGTGAAGCACCTTTTAGTTCGAATCGTGGTCACCGCCGGTGGTCGCATGAGGAGAAGGCATGAGCTAGTATGATGAATATGCATGAGTTGAATGCAGTGTGAAGCCTCATAATAGGAAGCCTGATATTAATACCAGTAAGGTATGAATGATACTAAACGTGCAAAGTAATGCACACGTATGATGTAAGAGTATAGTTATAGGCACGATATGGTTTTTCTCGATGAGCGAAATATAAAGCAAGTATTGCTTTTGCCAAGATTGAAGGAATACTATGGAGGCATAGTTGACTCCATTCGGGGGAGTCATGAAAGTTTTGTTCCAAATAATAGCCTGAGGGGAATGTATTCCATTCCCTCAGGAAGTGCCAATATAATTAGATGAAAGGGTAAATGAGCAAAGATGCTCTCTTGTCATAATAAGAGACAAATGATTACACCTTTGAGCATCACATGAGAAGGATTGTGAATGTATCTGAATTGACTGATCTTAACAGTAAAGATGCAGGTGGGTTGTAAAATATACCTATGGCAACTGCACACAGGCTTATGATTATGAGTATAGCTAAGTATGTTGTGGATGTAAGTTAGCAAAAACCTAGAACATGTGCTGATGCATAATCTGGAATACATACCAGAAAGGTATGTCTATGTCCCTTAAAGAATGCTTATTAACAAGCTGAAGCTAATTCGAGCTTGAGGCCATCACAAATAGTGATGGATATACAACAAGGAAGTTGCATGCCGAAGGAGTTCCTGGTGGAGGAACTGTGTAAGGACTTTGTCAGAAGAATAGAGTCACAACCCTAATAATTGTTGAAGGTTGGACAATGGGCTGCAAGGCCTGTCCATATATAAGAATCCTGGATTACATTTTGAAAGAATCATGTAATTAATAGAAGACTAACAACTGAATATTGACCATTTTGATAACCGAATGGAAGTGTGTAGGATGCACATGTTCATTATTCATTATGAACAAAGAGTTTCTATTAAATCATGTTGCAGTATCCCAAAAAGGGTTAGGGTGAGGCCTAACCAAGGCTGCTCAGAAAAGAGTAGTTGTGGAAACCGGTATAGTTGGTAAGAGGCAAGTAAATCCCCTGAGTATGATTAAATGAATAAACGAGTACATTTAACTGATGAGGCTGGGTTGAAGCTGTGATTAAGAATAGATAGTGAGACCTTATAGATAACTCGACTGGGCTGAAAAGCCCCAGGCAATGTAGAAAGAATTTGAAGAAAGGGAGAGCCCTCATTTCTTTCCTTACTGTGCATTATGTTTTCTATGGGATGAGAATGCTAGTACATTGATGAACGAAAATGTTTTGACACCATAGTAATGATGGTTGTAATACTGTGAAAACAATTGAGAACTATTGTGTTGAACTTATGGAAACATTTAAGGATGTTTATGAATTCGAATGTTATGATACATGCATTAGGTTTAATATTATGACTAATGCAATTGTGTCTATAATGATGCATGTTGTGTATAGAAATAAATTGGAGCTATTGAGGAGGACAATTGCCAATGATGGGAAACCTCAAACAGAGAATGACTAGGAGAAGGCTGTGAGTGAAAGGTTGTTGACAGGGCTTTAAAAGCCCCAATAAAGCATTGGTGATGAGGTAAAAATAAGAAAGAGGGTGTTAGCAGCCAAGAACCGGTATAAAGATATTCGCGCCTATGTGGCACAATGTATGAAGGGATTTGGTAGGAACCCCTTCTGAAATATTTTATTGTCTTAGTGTTATGCATGAATTTTGAAAGGCAGTGGTATGCCTTGGATACCCAAGTAAGGTATGACTCAGGAAGGAGAACCCGAATGATGGAGGTATGAACCTCTGGTAGTAAACACTATTTGTAACCATTGGAAGAATTCATGAATTGATATGTCATGAATGCATTGACAATCAAGGAATGCATAAAGGCATACATGTGAAAATTTTGAGTTTTTGTGTATTTGATTTGGGATCGTGATCGGCCTATACCTGGCAGTATGGTCCTACTATAAGAATGAAAAAAAACGAATAAACCATATGAGGAAAAGGTTGGTTAACTTCCAACACCCCATGGCCAAGAACCGATCATAAAGTGTGACGAACTCGGAAAACAATGCAAGAATGTATTGGGTATGAATGTGGTCATGGATATTGGCACAATTGTTAAAACCCTTTTTAAATGTTGAACTACGTTTTGAAAAGTTTGGTATGTTGAGATGAAACTAACAATTGTTTGGCTGTGTAAAGAATGAATTGTAGGAAGCAAAGAGTCTTGGATATGGCAGTGTTGTAAGTCCATAAGGAAGACCGATTGCATGCTGAGCCAAACTGCAAGGGATGGTATTTCCCTTTTTGAGAAAGTAATTTAATTTTTAAGTATGCACAATTATGAAATTGTTGTGACGATGCTGTAAAGGTGCAATAAAATGTATATGCATGGAAAAGCTAACAAGTTGTTTGGATGATTGAAGTGGAAAGTGCAGGAAGCAAAGGGGTCTTGGATATGGCGGCATTGTAAGCCCATAAGGAAGGCTAATTGCCTGCTGAGCCAAACCGTTATGGGAAGGAAATTCCCATAATTATGAATCTGGTTCCTGTGTGGAACAAATATGAAAACAAGTTGCGAGATTGGAAAATCCATGGGTGAGAGATTTGCAATAAAATTATGAAAGTTAAAATTTATAATGATGTCTCATGAATTTTATATATCTGTGGTACAGGTGGGAAGAAAAGACATGTCTAGAAAGGAACAGATGAACGTTGTCAAAGCTGAAGATGATGAAAAAGGGCTACTGTTGAGCCATGAGAACCCCGTGATAAGTCATGATCACCTGAAATAAATTATGTTGAGGTAACACAAGTCAGAGGGACGCCTTGGCAAAGAAAGTCGGAGGGACACCTCGATTGTAAGACTCGATAGAGTCTCTAATATTTTCTTGTGCGAGAAAACCTCAGCAGGGAAAGATGGATCGCCCGAGGGACTATATAACAGTGAAGGGGATGCCTGAGCCTAGGCTTGGAGGGTGAGTGACTGCAAGGAAGAAGAGACCTTAATAATTCTTGTAAACTATTGGGATCATGCACACAGTGGGTAGTTTCCCATGTGGAAAAACCTTGGAAAGGAAGATGAAATCATGATAGCTCTTGTGAACTATTGAATTGGAATCATGCACCCAATGGGTACATCAAGGAAAGTGATGAGCATGGATAACACAACTACCATGTGGACACAGATACACAAACTGCACAGATAAGTAATATGCTAGAATATGAAATTTTCCTTTTGAATTTTGAGCAAGAGTAAGATGTTTTCGCACAAAATTGTGATTAATGTGCTTGTTGTCCAAGAATTTTCGAAGGCAGGTGACGAAGATTAAAATTCTAAAAGAGGACCTGACCGAGGATGAAGGTCAAGACTTATGAAGTGGCCAAATGAGAAAGGCATCACATGTGTTTTGAGAAAGAACACCAAGGACTGTGTTCCTTTAAGGGGGAGGGAATTGTAACACCCATGTTTCCCCCAATTTGTAATTAATCATAGAATAGGAATTACCATGCTAATGCATGAGGAAAATGTAAATGTATTATTGTTTGAGTTGCCAATAATTGACTGTGGGGGTGAAGCCTTGAAAGTACTGGCCATGATATCACTAGAGGAAGAATGTGAAAACTATAAGAGAGGGTTCATGTATCAAATAAAAAATCTCCCTTGATAAGGATGACAAGCCTCCTTCGAATCCCAAGGAAAGAAAATCAGATAATGAAGAAAGGACCGATGGTTGAATCACCAACCACCCCTTGAATGGAAACATGGGTTGTCAGTCCGAAGTACCATATGGACTTGCAGACTTGAGCTTCCTTCTGACAGAAGGAGTTGGATAGGTCAACAAAACCTTCCCAAGTAAGAGGGACATAGACACGGGAGAGAGGGGACACCAGATGAGGGCGGAAGCTCACAAGGGAGAGGCGTGAAGCTCTCCAATGAATAAAAAACAGAAGGCCGCGAGATTGATGCCAAAGATCATCTGAGAAACCTCACCGAGGCCACAATCGACTGAGAAAGCCCCAAGTTGCAGAAAATAGGTCCCGAACAGAAGCTGAAATAGAGAGAGAACCCTCGAGAACTGTGGTGATATCATGGCTTGGCACGCGGGTGTCCAGAGTGCTAAGAATGAATGCCTCTGTGCCTATGGTCGCATGGAAGGACGAACACCCACAGTCAGTTGGTTGGCGACAACCTATAATAGATAATCATTTCCTTACTCTATGTAATTTAGCTGTAACTGGGCATGAATTTTGGTTATACTGTGTATGTTTCGGGAATTGTGCTTGATTTTTGAATGTATATATTATGTCCCTTTCCTTATTGCTTGGTTGTATATTTAGGCTAGTGAGAGATTATATGGATAGGACATGATTGGTACTCGTAAATGCTTGTGTCCTATGGCTTCTTGAGTTAGAGCCACTAACTGTGAGATTGTCGACCTTAGGCATAGTCTCATGTACACATGCTAGCCTTCCTAGTTGTCTAGAGTCCCTTGGAGGACGAATTCTATTAAGCTCAGGAGAGGTAGTGTAGTTATGCACCGACTCCTTGTGAGGCAAGTAGAGGCCGAGACTCACCCAAGTCCTAGACTTGACGAATGTGCGCAAGGGATGTGCGGAAGACTCTTCTAAGAGTCAGGCCCATGAGAAAGAGTGCAAAGCTCTTAATTCCTTCATAGCTGAGAAATCTCAGGAGGGAAAACACTTTTCGTAAAGTGCTGGAAAGACCCAATAGCCAGCTTGCAATAGAAGATCAAAGGCTGAGACCTTTGAAGCGTCGAAATCTTCCAAAATCAGGAAGAAAGCGTGAGCTCAGGGAGGAGCTACAACTACCGTTAGATCTCGCATGGATAGATGATAGCCATCGGATCTAGGAGAAGCTACATGAGGTTTAACCCCCACATACACAAAGGTGAGGACTCATCAAAGTCCCGAAAATATCAGAACCATCCATTTAAGAGGACACGTGGCAGAGGTCTGAACCCATCGAGGCTTCGGATATCAGAAGATTGAAGGACTAGAATCGTGGAGTCGCTGCATCGTGAACTTCCGGTTCGCAAAATCTTGATACAGGAGAGGAGCCACCGGATTTCGATATTTCGGCTATTCAGAGTTCGGGACGTGGAGGAGTCAGTGGTCTTGGTACCGAGAGTTTCAAACTCCCGGTACGCGAAACAACGAAAGCATCAAGACCGTCCATTTCAGAGGACACGTGGGAGAGATCCGAACCCAACGAGGTTTCAGATATCGGGAGGTTGAAGGACCAAGAATTTGGTCGTGGTGGATTCGTGAAATCGCAAATCCCGAAGTCCTGAAAGGTGCACGTGGTTGAGGTTTTGGGGAAATCCCCGAAAGGAGATTTCGGTAATTCGGTTATCGGGAAAACAAGAGGTAAGAGTTCTGAACTCTTGACCCATAAAACCCTGAAAGGATTTGAGCCGTTGGATCAGGAGAGGCTTTGAGCCATTGATCTCACTCAAGAGAAGGAGGATCGGAATTTCGGGATTTGGCACTTCGGTACTTTGGATACCGGGAGTACGAGAGGACAAGGAATTAGAGCAATAGGATTCGCGAAGTCCCGAAACGCGAAATACCAAAAGCGTTTGGAGGAGTAGTGTCGGGTCATGGAACAGGGACAAGTTTCAACATACTGGGGTTCGGGATTTCGGAAGTTCCGAGGACAAGGAACCGAGGCGCTTTGTGTTGACACTCCCAAAGTCGCGAAATGTGACGTATTGTTGGAGTGGGCATGTGAAATTGTGGATAAGTATTGTATGTAACGGAATCATGAAATCATGAATTTTGAAACCCCGAAAGGAGGTGGGCCGCTGATCCAGTTGGATCGTAGCCATTGGTTCAAGAGGGACATGGACCGTTGATCCCTCGGCAGAGATATTTCGGTATTTCGGCTACCGAGGTTATAAAGAGTAAGAGAGTCGGGACTCTTGATCCATGAAATTCTGAAAGGATCCAAACCATCAGATCAGGGGAGGCTTATAGCCATTGATCTCCCTTTAGAGGGGAACTTCGAAGATTTCGGAGTTTTGGGGATTTGAAAGGGAGAGGAAGAGACATTGCATCGTAATTCCCCAAATCGTGAAAATTCGGTAAGTGCTTTGTCGATTAATCTCATGGTCACGGAACAGGGTCATGTGGATAAGACCCAAGTGGGGACCTTGCCACTCGCTAGCCCTTTCGGGGTTTGACATTTTGGCATTTTGGGGTTTGAAGAGTCAAAAGACTTGACTCTCTTGCATCGTTGAGTCATGAAATGTGAAAGGCACCTCTTGGCTTGGCTTGTGGTCATAACCAACGATCACATGGAGGTGGAGAAGGGAAGAGATAGCCTGCGCTAGGCCCTCGTAGGAATTCAGGGATTCTATCCCTTGAGGAAAAGCGGAAAACTTATTATGCCGTAGTGGGTATGTGACAACTATGCTCATTTGCAACAAGATGATGATATTTACAATGAGGCTTTAGAGGCCTTTTTATCATAAAGAAAATCCAAAATCCTAACCTCGGAAGATGAAATGCCAAAAGGTTTGCGGGTCTCGATGGGGGTAGTTGGTACGTCAAATTCCCAAGGGAGTAAATTTTGCATACGATATCTATTTGAGGTGCACGATAGCTCATTTGAAAGGTCTATCAGACACTAATCCTCGCTCTACCATACCTACAACAACCATTCAATATTGAGACATATGCCTATGACTATGTTATTGGTTTAGTCCTCACTCATCATGGACATCCATTGGCCGATGATAGTAAGACACTCTCTGATGTTATTTGCAGGTATCCCACCCATGACAAGGACATGTACTCCATTGTCCAAACATGTCTATAGTGGAAGCATTATATTATGGGAAAGGAAAAAATCATCCACGCTTACCACAAGCCGCTTCAATTCATGCAAACATAGGAAAAGTTACAAAATGATTGCCATAAGAAGTGGTCCACGTACATGCAAAAATTCCACTTGAACATTAAGTACAAGAAGGGAAACATAAACCATGTTGCAGAATGCCCAAGAGGAACCTCGTTTGTGGCACTAACCATGGTTCTTAACTCTCTTGGGCATGAGACCTCCAAGTGGCCCTAATTGTATGGAAATGACCCTAATTTTGTTGCTACATATCAGACACTATGCACAGGTAAAAAAGTTCCAAACTTTCACCCCTGGGATGCACTTTTGTGCTATACAAGCCATCTTTGTATTCCTTCAAGAGAGTGTGCAAAGCAATTTGGGAGGCACATTATAGTCAGGTGGTAGGGCATATCGATGTGGAGAAGATATTAGAAGTACTTTAGAAGTATTTATATTGGCCAAAACTCTGACAAGATGTTACCGCTAAACCTACCATTAAGAAGTAGGGGTTGTACACTCCTCTAACTACCCCCAAACAAGCCCTAGGAGTTAGTCTCCATGGATTACATATAGGGTTTTCCCTCCACCAAGCATGGTAACTGTCCATAGAGCATTGACAAGGTAACCCCCATTTGTAGAGTCACAAAAATGAAGAGTCGACTTCTTCACAACCATCAACAATCATAAGAAAAAATCACCCATTCATAGCTTTACCATTCACCTTTATTGGATTAAAGTTTCATTCAATAAAAACAACAAGGATGAGTAGAGCGAGTATGGTTTAAAAACCATTCGCCCTTCTTGAATTAAGGAGTCAACTTTAACGAACAACAAGTCGGTAAAGCATCGATCAATCTATTCGTATTATGTATGTAATAACTTAATACTTTAATAGGGTGAGCTCACTTATTGATCTAAAGCATTTGGAAATTTATTAGATAAGAGGTCGATGCTCGACCCTCATAAGTTCCTTTATATCCCGAGGGGAGGGGAGAAACAATGTTTTTTAAAGCTCGACCAACCTTAAAATTTTAAAGCCATATCTTAAGAGGGCTCTTAAAAATATTCCTATTATATTTTGATTTATGGGGGAGAGAGTCAATTTTAAGCACTCAAACTTTGTTTATCAGGGAGGTGGGCCAAGGATAGTTGATTTTAAGCACTCAACCCTAATGGAGTTGTTAATATGTATATAAGATAACAGAGGTTAGATTTCCTTCATTACCACTAAATTGAAACCCGGGAGGAGGCCCATTCATATTTAGGGGAGTCCAACCAAACTTAGTCTCATGATAGATGTGGCAGATATTTCTAATGAACTTCCCCAATTCCTCGATCTCTGCTTCCCTCGCCCACCTTCAAATTATTTTATGAGGGAAGGTCATATCACTTGGCATTCACTAATTGAAACACTTTGAGATTTATGGATGGGCGGTATCTCCTACAAGTGGAAGTATTCACTATAAGGCACCTTCCTCCCTGACACTTAGAGACATGGAGCCTATAGTTCAAATCCATCTAGGTAACTAGTGTTCAGGGTGCACTTCCAAGCCAACCCCTAGATGGATGATTACAAATCGATCCAAAACAACAACACAAGCAACAAGCTTCCCATTTCTCTTTCCACTCTAGACTTGAGCTCCTCAAATTCAAGGGGGAATAAGATTTCTCTTGCCTCTTCGAATCAAGAGAGATTGCATCTTCGAATCAAGAGAGATTGCATCTATTTCTTTAATCTCATAAAAAAAACTATAGATGAATGGAGAGGGGGCATTGAATTGAAATTTGAAAGGGGGTGGGACATGAGTAGAAAGGCTCAACCCATCAATGGGTCAGTAGCAACATTACTTGTGTACTAGATCAAGGATCTACTTTAATACCTATTGTCCGAGATTTTCTAGAAGCCCTCTAAATTTCTAATTTTCCAGAAGTTGGATGGCCATATGTACAATGGTAATGGCTTATGGGAGACAAGGCCACTCATTCCAGGGTAGCCTATGGGGAACCCATGGATAGATCGAATATGTTCATTCATTGCATGAAGTTTCATTGGAATAAAGGGTTGCATGAGGTTGATTTGGAAGGCCAACACTCGTATTCGATAGGAATTGTTTCATGGTATATCTATGGTTTTGTAGTCGATGATTGGTGCTCTGAGCTAGTTCCTTAGTAATTCATTAATTCCATTTGGCTAGTGTCACTTTTGTCAAGTTTATTTCCTTTGGAAAAATTAGAGTTTTCAATTTGGGCTCGACTAGAGAATAGTTGGGTCGGAGAGAACTAGGAAGAGAAACTAAAAAAGAGCTTACTTGATGAATGGGAATGAATCAACAAAAGAGGATTGATATGTAGAGTACTACCGATAGGAGAATTTCAGTTTTCAAGATGGCTAGGATAAAGGTGACCAACCACAAAATCGATTATGAGAGAGATGGCACAACTGATCTTGGGACACATCCAACAAAGTCTTTATATAGAGATACCTAGCCACCATCCCATCGAATATTAAATCAACATATCTATTGCTGAGAAATGGGAATGCAAACTTCCAAATCCCCCTCCTTCACCTCTCCTTATGTCACACTACACCTATGGTTCAAAGCACAACTAACACTCCACCACTATGTCAAAATGGCTTTCAAAGGTGAGAGACGGATATGATATTTCACATTTATATACTTTATCCTTCCTCTATGTGTATTCCAAGGGTGATCAAGACCACTCCTTGGACATTCATCGCATGTTGAGCACCTAAAGAAGCTCACCCTCATGTTTGTGTCTTTATGGTTGTCTATTGGTTCTCTAAAATGGCCATTTTGGCACTGTACAAGAAGAGTATCACAATAGAAGCCACTACTAATCTCTTCTTTGTGCATGTTTGGGTTCATTTTGGGCTACCGTGGACCATCATTTCAATCAAGGGTAGTATATTCCTCAATACCTTTTAGTCCAACATGTGGTCTCTGATGGACACCAAGCTCACTAAATCCATTATCTTCCACCCTTAAATATATTAGAAAATAGAGATGGTCAACATGATGATCGTGCATATCTTGCACATGTACAACTCAAAGTATCTACATACATGGGATGAGAGTCTTCCATATGTTCAACATAGCTACAACAGAGCCCTCCACAACTCTATTGGACATAAGCATATTCACATGTGCTTGAGGTTCCATCCATTAGCCCCCATTGATGTAGCTCTTCCAAAGCATCTATACAGGAAGAGTCCCCCCATGCTTAGACTGAGTTAGATAGAGAAACCAAAATTTTTGAATAGATCCAACACATCCAACAACATTTTCATGATATCCTACAGAAAGGAAATCTCGAGTACAATCAACAACATGACCATCATTAGGTTCTACATAAGTTTCAGGTTAGTGATAGGGTGTGGTTTCATTTACAAAAAGAGTGCCTCATGGGACTCCACAAGAAGCTCCAACCACTCGGATATGGCCCTTAAAACATCACAAAGGATATGGATGAGAATGCTTTTGAATTGAGTATTCCTCCTTTCCTTGGCTTGCACCCAGTATTTAATGTGAAGCTACTTCGACCATATTTTCCACCTCTATTGGACACCTCGGAGTTGGAAGAGCATTTGGCCCCTACATAAATCAACCTTGACTACATTAATCAGGATACATTGAACTAGATCATGGTAATGGAGACAAAGGGAACCCACCAACATAACATAAAACGCTAATGGGTTGTCAAAGCAAGACAACTTCTTCACCAAGGCAAGTGGCTCACTAGGAGCCAAATTCAACAGAAGTTTCCCTATTTGATGGAGGTACTTAACGCAATGGGGAAAATTGATTCTTGGGGGTGTTGATCTAGATGGATATCAATGACCACCCACCTCTTCCACTAATTCATAATGGTTCTCCATCTTGATAGTTTTTCGGGTCCTAAACTTTCAACACATTTTTTTGGCCCTAAATAGTGTTTTTTGGCCTTGCGATGAAATAGGGTTGCCATGGAATTCCTAATCCTTGAACAAAATTTTTCTTTTGATCGAGATATTTCCAATGGGATACTATTCACCCCAAACAAATTTTGTATGTGGGAGTTGCAACGTTGGTAATTCGACATATAAACTAGACTCCTAAGGGCCCGCATCCCTTTTGCCACTTTATCTCCCATGGTTAGGGCTTTGAATATTTAGGGTTTTTTCCACTTAGAGTTGAGTACTTTATGTTAAAATACCATTTTTGCCTCTTGTAATATTCTTCTTATGAATGATCATAGCCGACACCTCTCCCTTCATAAACAAACTACCACCATTCTAGCTAGTTTGCATTGCTTTGTATTTCACAGTATTTTCCTATTTCATTTATTAATATAATTTGGTTCTCACTATATTCTATGTGTTTGTTTCCATTCATATTCTTGCCTTTCATTTTGTTCTCTATACAATCCAGATCAATTTGTATCATCCACATACTTGACCCAAAGATAAGGTTTAAGGGGAGATGATTTGTTGGACTTATGTTCAAAATTCTCTATATAGATATTTTCCACTATGGGGGATAGTGGAGGCCTCATATCAACCCCATACGTATACTTATATATGACACCTTGGAAATTAAAAAACATAGACCTCAACTAATTTGGTTGTCTAAGGATCAATTACTTGCTCAATCACTACCACAACTGCATTGATCGGGATCATGGTAAAAAATGAAACTGTGTCAAAGCTAATAAGGATATCCTTATTCTCCACCTTGATATTCCTTATTTTGTTTACAAAATGAGTTGAGTCCTTTTTTCCCTTATTTTTTCTCATTCATCTTTGACTTTGGCAAGTTTGTTGTGTTTTTCTTTTTTCTTTTTTGGATTACATTTTTTTTGTAAGCTAATTGATTATATATTAATATGTCTCATATAAGAGTGCAAACAAAACTCCCTATAACCTACCACTAGGGAAACTGAGTACAATTTAGTCCAAAAAATACTAGTATGAAACCCCATAGAGATTTGGATCAATTTAAAGATTTTGACTGTTTTCTATGACTGTACTATCACTAGACAAAGTATACATACTACTATGCCTAAGTACGGAGCATCTTACTATAGTTATTATAAAACAAAACAAGATTATCAATCATCACATATTATAGAATTGAAAGGGAGCTAGCCTTTTTGTATCTCAATCAGATCTTGATCTTCTTCATTCAGCATGATGGGGTTGGATGATGTGCTCTCTAGAGTGGAATTCTAGTCCTCAATTGTGACTGGAGCTTGTTGGTTTTTTTCCCTACCTGGTACCACTATCTCCATATTAAATACAGTCTTGCAAACTGCATCAAACTTCTTGTGTAGCAAGTTCAAATCCTTGATGATGGCCTATTTTTACTCCCCTTTCTCCTATACAACATGTGCTATGAGTGATTTTTTAGTCTAGTATAATTCAATATTTCTAAAAACTTGTGTAACTTTTGACCTTGAGAAGCTTGTATTTGGAACCCAAGCAAAATATTCTTCTTTCAACTTATAATTGGGTGTCTCGCTTATTTTTTTCCTAACCTTCTTCTCCATTTAATCTATTTTTTGCTTCATGTCCTCTAGAAATTGGTTGTGGTAATTCCAAGCTTCATGCATAGCCTCATCATGAGCCCTAGTAATTCTTTGGCTAGAATTCCTATGGTGGGATCTTTTTGCAATTCACTTGGAGCTACTACACTACCCCTCTTTCTATATCCCATTTCCATTCTTAATCCCCTTTGTCTTCATATTATTATGTTCTCTGTAAACCAGGACCGAGACTAACCACCCGAAGGTTGATTTGGTAGGCAACCTACATAGGGGTGATGGACACCTATGGTCATTAAAGTAATTTCCTAAGATACCACCTAATGACCATGCATGTGAATGAGGAAACCACAAATGCAAAACCCTAATTCTACTTTGTAAACAAGAATGCGAACAAGGAAAAAACCAAAAGTGGTTTTAACTTTAGTGAGCATACACAACCAGATTACAAGGAGCCATAAAGAGAATGACCTCGCTACACATATTTGAATGTCATAAATTTTGAGCAGTCAAGGGACTCTCGAATCCAGAAATTTAAAGAATCATACGATCACAAAATTCCATCTCTACTTCATGACTATAATCCCTGAGATGAATTCTAGGTACCAAGTGGTACTGAGCTCCAAATAACCATCCTCCTTCATCATCTGTGAGTAATAATAATCCATAGAAGCATGATGTCCTATAATGATTATGAAAAAATCCCTGTTTTCGTCATCATACAACTTCGAGAGGTCGAACTGTCATGGAGTGATTGTTGAAAGAAGAAGCAATACATTACTCCCTCAGAGATTAATTAAATTGAATGGAGGAGCCCCAATGTGGTGGTGTCTGACTGACACCTGGTCCCCTCCTTAGGACACAACGTCATCACCCCATCCAAGGGTTTTTTTGGATTAGCTTTGCTTTGCTTTGTCTTTATTCATTTTCTATTCTTATCTTATATTTTTATGTTATTTTTTTTTATTCTGTTGATTTGTTTCCAACTTATTCATACTTGTTTTATAGCTTATTCTTTTTCTTTATCATAAGTTGTTTCTTTATTATCTCATTCTCTTTTCTCTTTCCTTTGTCTTTGATTTGGTCTTTGTTCTTATCTTTTTTCAAAGTTTGTATTGGTCTCTTTGTTATTTATCTTTATCTTTTTTTAATAGATTTGCCTCTTTATGTTGTTTGCCTTCTTGGTTTGTTTTTTATTCCTCTTTTTCTTATGTTTGCCTTTTTGTCTTTGATAAATGTATTATATAATTTATGATTATAGGTTCATTTCTCTCTAATTGTATCTTACATAATTTTATTTTGGAGTTCTTATCTTTTTAGGTATGTAGTGCCTCATTTGTTTTTACTAGTTTGATTGATTTGATCTTATCGCTTTAGAGTATTTTCTTTTATAAATGACTAAGTTTATTAACTTATATTTTTTTTATAAATGACTCAGTTTATTAATTTGTATTTTTTTTATTGGAACTCAAAACATTAATTATCTAATTGGTTTTAAATGATGAATTTGAATGGGTTCATTTAAATGAGTATATGATAACATGGATAAATTACATGTGCATTGATATGACATAAATGATGTGGACAAAAATGAAAATGTTGAATACATTAACTTGCAAATGCTACTGAAAGTTTGATTAGTGTGACAAGAAACCACATGTATATATTGATGTGGGATTGCATTAACATTATACTTGACTCTGGATTGAATTAGGGTACTCTAAAATGTTATATGGTTAATGCCATGCTTTGATTTTAATTATGGAATTATTTGATGCCTTGATTGTAGTGTGTGTGGGCACAAGGAACATGTTTTCTAATCAATCCACATATGGTAATGGGATTTTATAAAAGTGTATGAGGTACCATATATAGAGGAGGAACAACATTCCTATTTTCACCTACTAGCACTCATTTTTTATGACTTGGAGTGAAAATCTAGTGACGATTTTACTTAGAGGTGCAAGTTGTTGTGAGGGTAGGTCATGTATTAGGTCAGTCACAAGGTTTGATTGAGGGGCACATAATAAGATGATAACCTTATTTCTCAGTGACCATTAGTCTCTTAACAATGGAAACAAAGGTTGAGTTAATAGAGTCCCAAATGATCATATAGTTTATGCATTTAAACATAAAGAGAAACATTAATTAAATGTATAGTAGTCTGAATGAGCATATAGATTAGTTAATATCTTAGAATAAAGAGAAATTATCTAGTTAATTCAAGTTTATTAAGAAAGATAAATACATTCTAGGAGTGTGCATGAAATGAAAACAATCTAATTATTAATTAGCTACAACTAATTAGTAGTGCACTCACAAATCAAGGAGAAGAAATAAGAATAAAAATTCAAATTGAGATAGAAGTGTGAGAAAAGAAAAGTGGGTTTGGAGAAGTTAAAGAGAGCTAATAAATAACTATAATAATAATAATAATCTATTTTTAAGGTCACGACCAAGCCAACACACCAATTTGGTGTATGAGACCCCCTTGTTTGTGGGACAAGGGACCCCCCTCCGCCCAACGATTTGACTGGTAAAGTCTACGAAGGTATACATACC
>ML825234.1:44759-61513 GCA_009831015.1 Picea engelmannii | reverse complement strand
ATATATGTGATGATGATGATGATGATGATTAACATCCATTAAGACCGAATTTACTCAACCGAACCTTAAGAAGGTAAGGGAGTACTTGGATTTCTTTAGAATTTTATTTGCGCTTGAAAGCATTAAGAAAAGTGTTCCAAGATCACTATAGTTTTATTGAATTAAAAGGTTAGGAATGTTGGTAGTGTGACAAATATTTTGAAATTGAGATCTAATCTCATTATATACTGGACATTCTAAGAAAAAATGTTTTTCATCTTCAACCCTCTTAGTGTCACAAAGATGACAAATTCTTACATACCATGATGTTTTGGGAATTGTCTAACACATAATTTCCCTATGGAGTTCATAAAAATTTGTTCTATTTTTAGCAATGCTAATTTTATTCTTTACACTGGTCAAAACGTAGAGATGCTTTTGATGTCCTAGATTAGGGTCGATCACCTCCTTATAGTATATTTATTTTGTTTTTCCCTATAACACTTTATCACACCACAATTTGTCCTTTATCTCTTCCTTTATTCCCCAATTATTTAGCCAAGATTGAGCATATTTTGTGTCATCCCTACTTGAGTCAAAGGATGTTTTGGCTAGAGTTTGAAGCGATTTTGGGAAGACTCTTGTCTTCCATGTTGTTTAGCTTATTCTTATACATTAGGTACTTGGTCATAGCCATGCTTCCATTGGAGGAAATGCTCACTTATGTGATGAGGATATGATAGGGTGTATTCCCTTTAATTTTAAGATCACAAGTTATAAATTATTTTGGATCTACTCTATCTTTCTTCATGATTCTCTAGAGATATTGTATCTCCAAACTTTGCATCCATATAAAAAAACATGAGTGACGAGAGTCTAAAAAAAAAGTTTTTTCTTATCCCATATACAAAGGTTCTATGATTTACAATTGTTTTCAAGTCCATAATAAACTTTCCACCCTCTATTTATCCCTTTCTCAGTGTTATAGTTCCATTTGAGCTTGTGATGAATATCAATTCTGAAATATTTGTATGAAGGAACTTCTTCCATGCCGTTGTTGTCATATATGAAAGAATTGTAAGTGATCTTTTTAAATTTAGTTATCATAACTTTTGTTTTGTAAATATTAACATTCATACCCATATTGGAGCATAAATATTTGAGGATTCTTAGTTTCTTGCCAAGATCATAGGGAATCCTCACCATAAGAATAATATCATCAATGTAAAGAAGAATATTGATGACTATACCAGTGAGAACTAGGCCAAGATAACCTACTTCTTTCAAACAATTTTTTAACTTGTCAATGTATATGCCAAAAAGGGTAAGAGACAGTGGACAACCTTGCTTGACTCCTTTATTACATTTAATTTCTTTCAACCAGCCCTCAATTTTCCTAAACTTGGCAATAATTTTTTTTTACAACCTTGTTGTAGCATCCCTCAACTTGAAAGGAACTTTTAGCTCTTCCAATCTATTCCAAAGGTCCGTCTGGGGCACTATGTTAAAAGTTTTTCTAAAGTCAACAAATCAAGAAAGGAAATTGGTTTTATTATTGTTACACTCCTCCAAAGGTCCATAGTTGAATGATATCTCCTAAATTCGGGCCGGCCTTTATCTCTTTTTGAGTGGCTTTCTAGCTATATGCTAATCTTATTTTCCAAAATAATTGCATACAACTTGGCTAAAATGGGGCTAATCACAATGGTCTTATAATTAGAGGGATTGTTCTTATCCCCACTTTTAAAAATAAGTACAATGAGGCTTTATGTCCATGGTTTAAGGAAGCCCTACTTGACTGCATAATTGAAGAGCTTGTGTATGTGAGGGATAAGGATAGGCGCTTCCATTTTTAAGATTTAAGATTGGTAGTCTTTGATGTCCTTATATTTCCCATTTGCAAGTTGCTTAACCCCAAAATCTATGTCTTCTATAGAAAAACTTCATCCTATGTAGAAACATTTAGAATATGGTGTAACAACCCTAGTTGAAAATATGCTTAGGGATTATTAAGAAAAATTAATTAGGTGATTAATTGTCATACCATGGTTTTAACTAAACAAGGATTGGCATACTAATATTAATTAAATATTAATTAGTTAATTAATTGTTATAATTTTGATTAATTAATTAATTAAATTAATTACCTATCACATTGAATGAACAGGGTAATAAATTTAATAGGGTTAATAAATTATATGTTTTAAAAAAAAGGGTTACGTATACGGAGGGGATAAGGAGCATTAATAATGAGATAAGGAGCATTAATAAATGGATAAGCAATGAATGAATGGATAAGGAAAGTAATGAAAGAGGGGGAGTCGGTGAAGGGAGAATATGACGGGGAGAGCCTTACGGTGGAAGGCATTCTTTTGGGAAGGGGATTACCATTCGACGAGGGGAAATTTTTGGAGGGTTCTCTTGGATTGTGCAGGGGAGTTTGAGCTCTATAGTCGGGAAGGGTTAGTACAGGGGGCACTGGTTTGCTGGGGGTTTTGGGAACGGGGTCCAGGATATCCAAATGGTATACTGGATCTAGGTAGTTGTCCTAGTTGGCAGGGTGGAAACTCGGTTTTGGGCAGAGTTGGTCTGTGGCTTCAAGCTGGGCAAGGCAGCAGCAGGAAGGTCAACAAGGAAAGTGGAAAGCGGAGGTTTAGCATCAGACCAAGGTATTTTAAATTTACGTATTTTTTTTATTCTGTTATAAAATTAATATTCGTTGATAAATTTAACATGCGTATGTGCTAAATTAAAAGGAATTATTAAATTTTCCGAAATCAAGTAGAAGTTACTGTTATGTTTGTGTAATTAATTGATGTTAAATTTATTTGGCTACTACACATGGTATCAGAGCGCCTCATTCACAATTTGGAGCCTTAAGGTCCAAGTTCCCATCTCCAACTCCAGCTCTGGCTAACCTGCAAACCAAACATAGAAATTTTAACACAATTATAAAAATAAATGAAATACATATTAAAAAAATATATCAGACCTGGGTTTTGAGGGAATTTTGCTAATGCCCATATTTAGTACACCCAATCTACCTTCTAGATTCATCGTCCAATTAAAAAGGCACATAAACACAAAGAGAATGGATCATGCCACCCTCAACCCTTACCTTATTCGTAGAATGCGCCTAGTTTCTATCCCTGGAATAATGACAGCCAGTTCCCACATGGATGCCTAATAACTTTGGAAATCTTATAAATCTGCAAAATGCAAGCATTGTTAGAGATCAGAAGACCTGAAGTGTTAGCTGCACGAGACTAGAAGAACCCAATTGCCAACATTAAAGCTTTGTTCTATTCCAGCGTAAAAATTGTTTATTTGGGTACTACAGTTCCCTTGACATCAAATTAGACAAGATTTCTCTTGGTGGTTTTCAAGCTACTGGCACTATCAGTTTGTTTGTAAAATGTTCTATCAATTCCAGATGAATTTCTCTCCAAACCTAATTTGTAAAATTATTTTCGAGCAATAACAGATCATGAAATCCACATCAGTCGGTTTCAGATGCAGTTTGAAACGTGGCCATTAAAAATTTGTCTGACTTCAACTAAAATAAACTTTTTGGGTGAGCGTGATGATTTGTGCACTATACCTGAGCTGCAAGTAAGCTATAAATGTCGTGGGATGAACAGTGGATTCACAAATTGACCTCTCCAGGTTGCGAGAATTTCTCCAATTTTGGAAGAGATGGGGATTCGACTTTTCACTTAGAACAGCCAAATGCCCCACCTCGGCTTCGACTACTAGGAAATTTTTAGCGACATAAAAGAAACTGAAACCCTAAACTACTTAATTATAGGAGAAGATATTCAAAACAATAACGCAACCAGATTACAAATAGCAATAAAAGGCACGCTGAGACTACACCTCCAGAAAGTATCCTGGTGAAATTTTAATGGCTGTTACAATCCAGTACCATACTCAGAATAAAAAAAAAATTGAAACTGGATCTCACAAAACAAATCATTTAAGAAAAGAAAGGACGCTAGAAATTGTTTGAAAACTAAGAATTAATGGTAAAATGAATATTTACACCTCAGAAAGTATTGATATGTAAAATATATAGAATTAAATTTTGTATTTTGTATGTAAAATATGTAGAAGCCCAACCTCTCCAAACTACACTATACACCAAACCAACACATAACTCACCAAAGCCCAGTGCTAAGGGACAAGCCTGATACCAATCTATACCTCAACAAACTTTATCTGCGTAAAACCAACCATGACGTTTGTTTTCTCTGATGGAGTCCAGTGAAGTCCAGCGCGATTCATCGACATGAGAAGATTCATTGGCCGTGGCATACACTGTGTAGATATTCTCCAGCAGAGTCTTTACGAGCTATGATCCGACATATTCCCCTGCTTTTGTTACACATACCGGCAGGCCTTTTCCCTTTAGGAACAACAACGATGGTGCTCATCTTTGTTTTGGAAGCTGGCTGCGTAAGCCGATGTTAAGATTCGTCTGTTGGTACTGCCATGCCTGCCACACTTTGTCAAAAAAAAACCACGCTAAGACATGCATAGTCAATTAAAACTAAATCTGAGGAGGCCTTAAAATGTAGAAAACCTCAAGTAACACATTCAAAATTTCAACCAAAAACATTAAACCCTATCGAGAGCTTGCAGTCTGAACCAGACTAGCAACTGGGAGAGAACTTGCCTAAGTTCTCCATCTCCACCTTGTATTTGGGGAAAATCTCGGTCGAGGTCGACACCAAGCACCCAAAGCACTCAGAGTCGAGCATCGAGCGTGGTTAGGGAGGAGGTTGCAGTTGCAGAGTTGGGGAGAAGAAAATCCTGGCCGCACTTGCAGAGAGGGATAGACGAAGGTTAGGGTTGAGGATAGTTTAGGGTTTGTTTAGAGAGGCGTGTAGAGTTGGGAATGAGCATGGTGAGGGAGGGGCACGTGGGCCTCATGCGAGGACCCGCCGCCCACGTTAAATTTGTTTTTTTTTATTATTCTTATTTAGTTTTATTTTTTTGTTTTCATTTTGGTTAAATTGTTAAGGTTTTAATTTAAATTCAATGTAAAATTTTAAATGTTTTGATTTGAAATTAATATTAAATTTAAACTATTAAATTTTAATTTAATGTTAAATTCTAAATATAATTTAATTTAATGTTCAATTTTAATTTGTAATAAATAGAATATAATTTAAATTACATATAGTTAATTTAGAGTTTAAGTTTTATGATTAATTAATTGTATGATTAATTGATCATGTTTTAATTAATTAATTATGTTTTAAATTATTTATAATTAAATTGGTTAAATTCTTAAGTTAAATTGTTTTAAATTAGTTTAAAATTTTAATTAATTTCATTTAATCAGGTCTTTACACATGCTAATTTAACCAAATTAATTAAGTATTTTGTCTTTTTAAATGAGTAAAAAAAAACAAAACAAAAAATTGAATTATTAAAGGGTTTTGAACCCGCGACCCCCACCAAGCGAAGCACCTTAAAAAGAACACTAACACCAACGTGCCCTCATAAGTCTTTACAAATAATTTCTTTTACTTATTTAGATTAATGGTAATACTGTCAGGATAAGAGTAGTATTATTATTAGGAAGATATAGTAAGAAGATTAAGACTAACTGGCTTATTACCTAACCTAGAGATCCGAAGCCAGCTAACCGAGTTGAATCATAATTAGTGAATGCACTGGAAATCAAGGTAAAGGCTTATTTGGCGCCGCTGATCTTTGTATCCCAAGTATAAACTTCGATTGTCCAAGCGTCAAATTCACGAGACCGTACACAAAACTCATCGAGCCAAGCGCCAAGTCCCTCCACTCCATTCCACCAGTCAAAGTCAACACTAAATCTCAATGCAGCATTCAACAACGCCAACACTACGGGCCAAGGAAAATCTCCCGAGTCAAGCATCGAAGGATATTTAGTTGTAAGCGAAAAGTTAAAAGGACTTAGACTAGGACAGGCAGGGAGGAGGCGACATATGCACTAGGAGGGTAAGCATAGGAATTGGCGAGTATGGCGCAAGGCTAGCGTAGCTACAGGGCAAGAGAACCAATAGTTTTTTTTATATAGGGGCGAAGAAATCAAGCTTAGACGCTTAATTCTAATCCTAACCTAGCCAATCCCATAAAGGAGTAATGTCTGTTTACAGAAAAGTAAAGAAAACTTACGCCTAACCCTGTTTCTAGTTTGAGTAGCACTAATTTGAAACATCCTTTAACTCACCCTGACAACTTTGGTTGATGTAGGTTAAAGCATACAGGATGGTCAGGACTCGAGGGAGTCGAGGCAGGGGAGCGTCGTCACAAGCACCACCAACACCACCAGCGCCACCATCGCCATCGCCCGAACTAGCCCTATACTGCGCTCGTTGGAAGCCATTAATGAGACTTTAAAGGGGCGACAACCGACAGGGACTGAAGTGGAACCCCCACCATTGGGAACGGGTAATTCAGAAGTGTCAAGGGATTCAGGGGGAGGACCTCCACCCTATTGACGGGCGAAACTGTCCGTCCGTCAATTGAGAGAGTGGAACCGGTCCGGGGTTGTCTAAATAACCCAAGTCGTTTGGAATGAACCACCCTGACGAGTTTAACGACTCTGTTGGCCGCTCTAAGGTCTCCTAAGAAAACCAAAGAGAAAACTAATCTAAACTAACTAATCTATCTAAAACAAATAAAACTAACTAAACTAACTAAAACTAATTAATACACTAATCTAATTAAAACAAACTACTAAATTGAACTAAAACTAAATATAACTATTCTAACTATTACATACAATCTACTAATTACTATTATAATAACTCAAATCAACTATCTAATTATCAACTGCAATATTACTTATTCACAAATGTACACTATAAACAACCTACAGATTTAATTAAAACCTGCAAAACTCATGTGTTTTCTGCCCTAAGACAGCAAGATATGTTTTTTGATTTTTTATCTTTTATGAATAAGAAGTAAAACTACTGAAATTAAACGATCTAATATATTTACTAAAATTAAACAATCTAATATATTAATTCTATGAATCTAACTAAACTACTAATGAAAACAATAAACAACAGACTAATTGACCTGGAAACGCTCCAAGTCTGCCCTGTGTATGATAACTTCTAAGTTGGTCGGAGGAGGGAAACTCGCACCGTATGGATAACAGTGATCAAAATTATATCATTTGCACATGATTTAGATCGCTAAAGTAGTCATAAACCATAAACAAATTGATATACACAACATAAAACAAAATATTGATATATTGAGAAGCTAAAGCTATGACAAAACACCAAATTCTGCTTCAGTTTGTATTATAACTCCATATCCTTGTTCTCCCACGAATGAGGATGATGATTATTACAAAAATCATAAGTATATATAGGTCTCTTCACAAGGTAAAACTTCCTTGTGGATAATATCAAATTGTTTTACATAATCTGGGAGATATCCCAAAATCACCTAAACTAAGAAGATAAAATGCAAGTAAAATCTTTGAAACATCCCCTAACTGCTCAACAACTCAATTAAAAATTCGAATTTACCTGCAATAGAACAAAAATATCAAATTAGAAAGATATTTCAGCAACAAAACACTAAAAAATTGATCCTACAGACTTAGCTACAGAATCATCTGATTCTGTAGCTAGTCTAAAATAGCAAACATGACCAGATAGAAATCAAACGAAATCTTTTAAAACAATCCAATTTATTTTTTATTTTAATGAAGATTAAAATCGAATTACTAATGGTTCAAGCAAATTAATCATTCAAATCAAACCAAATCGAAAAAGATGCAATCGAAACAGGATAAGAATTCTTTGCTTTTTAATTGCCATAAAATCGGGTCAAATAATAACCAAACTGTTTCACATCCAAATGAAATTACAAGTAAATCATATCGTATAAGATATGATGTAATCAAAATCGATATAATTATAATCGAACACCATCATAATCGATTGGTTACGGCTGTGCATAAAATTCATATTGTTTTAATCAAATGCCAAACTGTTACGATTATAGTCAAAATGAAACATGCATAACAGTGTCCACAAAACTTTTCCATAGACTTCGTTCGTTGAGTGTCACACAATTAACAGATATGACCAAAATAATGATCGTAAGCATCATTGACTCGTTATAGTCATAGCATTGATATCATTCAATCAAGTGTAAAGATAGGTAAATTGTTTCGATTGTATTCAAACGAAATCATACTCAATGAGTATCGACCCAACGAATTTCGTTATTGATCACCACACAGTCAACAGACAGGAGCGTGATAGAATCAACAGAATTCATAATATAAACTGGGTAAATAATCAAAACGAATATGGCTGAGTTTAATTATAGAAACAAATCATGAGACTGGATACAGTTAATTTCGTTCCTCAAATCGAATTCAAATGATATATTTGTTGCAATATGATGACATGGTCAAACAAAACAGTCCGAATCGATTTGGTTGGGTGTAACAACTACGATTCGTATCTACTCGCAATTCGGTCATGCAATAACATAATGGTATTCGAATTGGTCAGAAGACATACAATCACAACAGTTAACCATAATTGCCAGCCATATCGCATAGAATATAACCAATTCGAAACGAGATATTGACTATGTTCAAAATTGGAATACCAAAAACAGCCTGAAGCTAAATTAAACAAATCAAATCTATCTCGCGATCACTCGAATCAAAGCCAAATCCAATCAAAACTTTAAACGATAATGAAAATTGATTTATCAAAACAAAATTATATACAAACGTGCATGCTTATGCGACAGAGCAGATCCACGATATAAACAGAGTTTATGAGTATGTCATATAAATAGGTGAAAGTCATACCAGTGAGGTTGTTCGAGCTACGCCAATTTTGAATTGACGACTGATGTATTTGACTCCACGTTCTTAAACAAAATCGAACCTGTTGTTCCCTGTTTCTTATCAGTGGATGGCATCTTCGCCTTTTGACTGATGATCTTTGCAACTTGATCCTCCAGAGCATGAATTCTGGACTGTAGCCTTGGCACATCAAGGTAATACCTTTCCAACCATGCGCCACAATGATCACATGGTGGAGCAGCTGGTTTGGCTAGAGCAGGAGGGGGTTTCGACGAGTCACCTGGGGTTTCACAGGGCATTGTTATGCCTGGATAATTAGGATCATTTTGCAAGCAAGGTGGTAGGTTCTTCACAAAATCGTATGAGGGTTTGTCACACAGACCTTCTGAATAGGGATACTCACTTGCCAGGTAACGTTCGAACTCTGAGTCAGAATCTTCACTCACCATAATAGGGTCAGGGTTGACAGGTGCTTTTGGTTTGTTTCTTGCCATGCGAGAGATTAACCGGGCATTCTTCTTGCCTTTAGAATTGGTAGTGGGTTTGGCTTTAGGCCTTTTAGCCATGGGTTTAGCAGCTTCGACATGTTTGGTCACAGAAACGGGTAGGTCAATAGGAGAATTGGGTAGGGGTTTAGGTAACAGAGCACTGTAAGGCACAGGGGGTACTGATTTGCACTCGCTCACCACAGGTTTGTTAACCTGTGGTGGGCTTGAGTCACCAAAATTATTGCGTTTAAGAAAATCCTCCCAACAGTCTCGGTGTAACCCCAACTTACAAACAATAAGCATTTTAATTAACCCAAAATGAAAAAGACTGTTATCGGACTGGTTCCGTTTGTACCTTTTAGACATTTTAAACAGACTCCTATGCAAGTAGTAAGGCATATTAAGCTCATAGCCCATGAAAACCATCAGTAGCCGAAGGTGGTACAGGAAAACAAAACCATACCGTCCCTCGCAGGTAATGAACTGCTTTGTTACCATCAACAAGTCATGCCAGCGTTGCTTAAGCATATTTGCGGGTAAACCCTTGTCACAAGAACTCACCCTTCGTGACTGGAAGAGTAATTTCCACGAGACATCTTCCACTTTGCAATTTTTTGACCATTTCTGTCCGACAGCAGGCAGACCGGTAGCCAAACTGAGAAATTGCTCATCAATTTCTAGTTTCACATCCCCAACCTTGGCTCGGCAGCCATCGAAGGTTAATGCAAATTGCCGAGCCACGCTAGGGTTATAGCCATCAAACTTTCGTATGAACGGGAGCCATCCGAATTCCTCCAGATCGCTGTAAGCACCATTGAACATCAACAATTCCTGGCTACCATTGGGTTTATCCCTTACGACCGGAGCCATGGTGCGGGTGCATGGTAGGGTTTGGATTGAACACAACAATACACAGGGGAAAAAATCGTTATGGCTAACAACTGCAAGTGCTCAAAGGGGAATGAATTAATGTATGCGTGCAAAAGTGGTGGTATTATCACCGCCATGCAGCATATTAATGGCACAGTACAATGATGTTCAATCACTCATCATATCGTTTAAACCATACTAATCGGCCAACCCGAAATTTTGAGCGGTGGATAATCATATCAACGTGCCATTAATCAATGTAAAACCAAAACCATATATCAATGCGCCATATGTAATTCAAACCAAAGTAAAATCCAAATGTTTCACCAATGCACCATATGTATAATCAAACATTGCCATTCAATATGAAATCAAACTCATAAGTGACCCATGCGCTTTTTGCATAATCAAAGTTTATAAAACATTTCAACAAGAGATTTCATAAAATCGATAAGTCAAGAGCTTATAATAATAAGGATCACATCATATAAAAAACCTTTAATCCACCATGACCCCTATATAATCAAGTATAATTCATCAATCAACATGCTCAAAGCCTTATCAATTAAACAAAAATCAAGTTGCGCAATCAGAGTGATAATAGGCAAATGGACATAGTTCGAAAAATAAACCAAAGGTAAGTACCAATCAGAATATCAATGAGCAGATCATGACAGTCCAAATAACGATGGAGGAGTTTTCATGCTTTCAGTCGTAAAAAAAAAAAAATTGAAACCAATTTGCAAATGTCGCATGAAATAAAAATGTCTTCTGTTTGCAAAATGCGACAGAAATTTGAAGTTCAAGAGACATAGGTGTAGGCAACTTTAAGGGCAATTGAAAAAATTGAATTGGCTGCCAACAATGGCGACACACTGGGAGAATCAGTGATCTCTGTCGAAAGAAACAAATTCAGATTAGGACGCAAAGAAAAATTCAACTCAAAAACAACCATCAGAAAATCGTACAAACATCATCATTTACTATCTTTTCCAGCGATGTTTTAAAAGATGCAAACTAATAACAGTCTTAAGATCAGTAAGCCATGATATTAATGATAAAATCTTCAATACTGTTGGCATGGCCACTGCTGCCAGCAGGCGTCCATAGCCTCGACAGGGTTTCCATTTAACCCACTCGGACGTCTGTATCCTGTCAAGAAGTTCTAGATCAGAATAAAGGACTTAAAAGAGGTTTCTTATAATTTTTACAGATTTTTATTTACTCGACATTGCTTCGCTGCCAGCGGGCCTGTTCAGTACCCCGACGAAGTTGTCTTGGCGTCATGCTTGCTTTTACCCGCTGCCAGCGGACCTGTTCAGTATCCCGACGGGTTTACAAACACTTCCCATAGCTCCTATTTACATTTCTATTTTGTTTTTCTTTATATATAGCTGAGCGGGGTGACGTTGAAAAATCTTGATATTTTATCATGTTTTTTCAGACCTCATCAGAAATTTTTTGATACTGTCCTTTATTCGGCTCCAGAAATGTTTTATTTCTAAAACAACTTACTATGACAGGGATACATCCATTTGAGTCATTCATTTACGGAAAAGGGACATCGTAAAAAGATAAAGATGATCATGACAAACTTTGCTCAGAGATTGAAATTAGTAAACTTCTTTCAAACAACAAAATTTTCCAACATAAATATCATTTTTTAGAAATATATCATTGATGATCGTACAACTTTTCAGAAGTTATTTCAGCGAAGATTTTATTTTTTTTTCAACTGTCCTTGTCTGAATAGCTCAGTGCACAGGCATGCATATGTTTTAATAACATGAAAAACTGATCAATCCCAATCAAAATAAAAACGAAAACAAAGGCAAAAATAAAAACAAAAGGAAATATTTACATAATATACAAGGGTAATAATCAAGCAAAGTATCTTTTCAGGGCTTGGCCATTCACCAGATAGGTGTCAAGATTCCCTTCAATATTCTGCAATCGAAAGGAACTAGGACCCAACTTTTCAGCAAAAAATGGCCCAAGCCACAAATTTTGAAACTTGGTATGTTTACCCTTCCCTTCGTGTGGTTTGTCCCACTTTAAGACGAGATCACCTACTTCAAAATTCCTATCAGAAGCAGAATTAGAATTGAACCAGCTTTTAATCAGTTGTTGATGTTGATCTAACTTACACTTAGCTTGGGTTCTTACTTCTTCTAATTTCATCAAAGCGTTAATACGGTTTTCTAAAAGGGGGCAATCTTCTTCTTGAACTTTTTGTGACAATTGAAGCGAAGGAAGAAGAATGTGAGGTGGCAGAATGGCTTCTCTGCCATAAACGAGAAAAAAGGGGGAATTACCTATAGCAGCTTTGGGTGTTACCCTATCAGCCCACAGCGCATTAAGCAGTGCATTGTGCTAGTTTTTGTGATTTTCAGCCACGGTTCTTTTGATCATTTTGATCAAGTTCTTGTTTGTTGATTCCGCTAAGCCATTGCCCTGGGGGTAATAACTAGCAGAATACTTCATCTTTATTCCCTTCTCTAAGGCGAACTCACTCATCTCAAGAGAAGAAAAGTATGAAGCGTTATCAAATACTAGACAATCAGGGATACTGAAACGAGTGATGATATTTGAGTTTAGAAAAGCGATCACCTAACTTGTGTTAACAGTTCTTAGCACGGCAACTTCAGACCATCGAGTAAGGTAATCAGTGGTTGTCACAATATATTTGTGTTGTTGTGAGGATGGAGGGTTAATAGGACCAATGATATCAAGGCCCCATTGCTGGAAAGGAGAATCGACTGAAACTGGTTGCAAGGGGAAGGTTGGTTTTTGCAATCGCCCTGATGCTTTCTGACAGATAATACATTTACGACACAAGGCATGGGCGTCCCTAAAAAGTGTTGGCCAGTAGTAACCGGCTCTTAAAACCTTATGAGCAGTGGTATCGCCACTAAAGTGACCACCAGCTTCTCCTGCATGCAACTCGAGCAAGACTCTTTCTGCTTCGTCCTTTTCAAGACAACGCATCAGTATGTCGTCAAAATTCTGACGAAACAGTATACCATTAACTAGATGAAAGGAGGCGGACTTTAGTCTCAACGCTCTTCTCTTGGCAGGGTCAAGGTGACGGGGTGCTGATCCATGTTCAAGGCAAAATCTAATATCATCGTACCAAGGAATTACGAGGTTTTGTGTGCAACATATCAAACTTTGATCACGTTGTTCTAGGTTTGACGTATCACTATCTTCTTGTTGCTCGGTTTCTGAATCAACTACCAACTTACACAACCCTTGGCATCTCACGATCTGTGCTGGGGTGATTTCTAAGTCATACTCCTGCAAGGAGGTGACCCAGTTGGCTCTTTTCTCTCCTAGCTCCTTTTGCACTAACAAGTTCCTAACGGCAGGGTAGGGGACAATGACCTTCATCCTTGACTTCAGAAGATAAGACCGGAAATGCTTAACTGCCTTGAAGACAGCGTAGGATTGTCGATCGACGACTGGGTAGTTAAGTTCAACACCTTTGAAAGCAGATCTCATAAAGGTGATGGGTACTTCATTGTTCTTGGAATTCTTCTGAGTTAGGACTGCAACATAGGAACAATCAGAGGCAAAAGTATAGAGTGTAAAGTCTTGAGAGAAATCAGGGCTCATGAGAGACGGAGCGTCTATTATGGCCTTCTTTATAGCATTGAAAGCTTGGTTTTCTGTGGGTCCCCAATGATATTGGGTGTCTTTCTTAATTAGGTTCTGGAGAGGCCTGACCATTTCGGAGAAACTGGGGACAAATCTTCTCACGAAATTAATTTTGCCTAGGAAAGACTGCATGGATTTTTTGGAGGTAGGTGGGGGAAGTTTAGCGATGACTTGAGTCCTCTCGGGGTCAATAATCATTCCATCACTAGACACAATGAATCCTAGTAGTTTACCCTGTTCTACTGCAAAGATGGACTTCTTGGGGTTCAAGGAGATGCCATATTTACGACATCGTAGCAGAACGACTCGTAAGCGAGCTAGATGATCGTCTTTGTTTTTAGAATAAATGGTCACATCATCTAAGTAGACTACTACAGAGTGATTGATTAAGCCTCTAAAAGCAATGTCCATTGCTCTCTGAAAGGTAGCACCGGCATTGATCAATCCAAAGGGAATTTTGCGATAAGCATAAGTGCCCCACGGGGTACGAAAGGTAGTTTTTAATTGGTCTGGCAGAGACATTAAGACTTGGTTGTATCCAGAGAAACCATCTAGTAAGGATAGCCTCTTGGAACCAGATACTTGTTGAAGGATCTGTTCCATGGGAGGGATAGGATAATTATCTTTATCAAACGCTTTGTTGAGGTTTCGAAAATCGACACAAAGTCGAATTTCTCTGTTTTTATTCCGCACTGGGACGAGGTTGGATACCCATTGAGTGTGTCTAACAGGAAAAATTATTTTAGCACTTAGGAGTTTATTCAATTCTTTTTGTACGGTCGGTTCTAGTTTAGGATGCATTTTCCTCAGTTTCTGTTGGAAGGGTAAGGTTTGGGGCTTCATCGGGATGACATGTTGTATAATATTAGGATCAAACGTTTTAAGATATTCGTAAGTCCATGCAAAGACATCCTTGAACTCTTTGAATAATTTAACAAAAGCAGTTTTTTCTTGTCTAGAACATCCCAAGCCTAAGTTGATACATTGAGGATTTTCACTAGTCCCTAAATTGACTTTTTCATAAGACAATGAGGAACTGTTGGTTTTGCAATTGACCGTCTTTTTAAATTCATCTTCAAAATCACAAAACTTTTCTAGTCTAACAACAGATTTGGGTATGAGATTTACCATGTCCGATAGAGCCTCAAGAGATTTCGGATTAGGTATTACCGTAAAGTCATGCAAATTGTCGTCGTGCGTTTGTTCATCTATCACAGCACCTTGGAAGGTTTCTTCCATGTGCAGAAAGTTAATGATCTGCTGATCATCATCAAATACTCTCCAGTTTGTGATATTGTCAGGAACAGATGGTCGAAATAATAGCTCCACGGAGAATTGTTTTGGCGATAAGCCTTCTGCAGGAAGAAGTTTAGAAGCAACATTAGCTAGTAGATCTTCTTCAGCATTATTTAATCTAGGGATGGAATTTATATTAAAAGAAGAACATTTATTTATTAAACTCCATACCTCAGACTGGTAACATTTGAGATGTGGGGAAAGACAATGTATAGAGTTTCTCACCTGCCTGACCGCTATCTCAGAGTCACCGAACACAACTAGATTTTGAATGTGCATGTCCAAGGATTTTCTGAGACCTTGCAATAAAGCCTCATATTCTGCAATATTGTTAGTACATTCAAATTCTAGCCTACAAGCCAATAATGTTTTGTTACCTGCCGGAACGATAATGATGCAGCCTGCACCAGCTCCTTCTTTAGACTTGGAACCGTCAAAGTATAGAGACCAAATTTGATTTCCATCGGGCTCGTGAGACTGTTGCATAGAAGCTGTTTGTTGCGTACATGTTAGGATCTCGGACTGTTGTTGCGGATTGTTGATAGGTGAAACTTCAGCCATGAAATTTCCGAAGAAGGTGTCCATCCCTTGGACTTCAGGTGAATCAGTCGGAGGTGCATATGGTTCATTTGGGTCATTCAGGTCTGTTACCGTGAACTTGAGGTAGCGCTCACGATTTACCCTGATTTTGTTGGGCTTACCATTTTCTGGAAGCCATAAGTGAGACCAGTCCGTTGCGAAGTAACCATGTAGCTGATCTGACCAGTCCCTGCTAAAAAACAGACCATACACTTCTGGAATATCCACCACAATTATATCAATAACCTGATGAACCTTTGGGTTAGACGATAATCTAATCAATACATTTTTTAGTTCGCCTATAAATTTAACATCCATTCGATCAAGTTGTATGATTTTCAAAGAAGATGGTTCAACTTCGGCGTTAATCTTCTGGCAAACTGACCAAGGCATCACATTTGATGATGCTCCTGAGTCAACCATACAATTATGCACATTTCTTTTGAAGATTTCGAAAGTTAAAAGAAAAGGAGGTACATTTTTGCGAGTACTTAGAGTAGTAGCTTGTGGTTTCTTACTCGCGGTTTCTAATACTACTTTATCTACATTACTTGCATTATTTACATTATTTACATTATTTACAGGTGGTACAGGAAGGCTTCCTTTATCTTGAGGATCAGGATTATTTTTTGTGGAAGTCTTCTGTGGAACCTTGCTTTGCACAACCTTATTACCATTTGAATTACCATTCTTGCCATTGTCTGAAATATTTTGCAACATCTTCTGTAACAAAAATGGAAATTTCAACAACTCATAAATAGAAATGTTATCCTGTAATTTTTTAAGATCTTCAACAACATCATAATCTAATTTAGGGCTAGCATTACTTTGTTTAGTTTCTACTGATTTAGATGGCTTTGGAGGTGAAGTTGTAGTGTTCTCGGCAGGAGGTTTATTTGATGTCTTACTCCTAGTGTTGTAAGGGTGAACAGTCTCGAAGTTAGCTTGGAAGATACTATCCGAGAAGTGTCCAAAGATGTTTGGAGAAGACTCTTCTTCTTGAGTTGTTTCCTGCTCGACTTCCTCTTGAGGGATTTCAGGAG
>ML825234.1:0-16882 GCA_009831015.1 Picea engelmannii | reverse complement strand
CTTGTACTTGAACATTTAAGTGGGGTAAAAGGAGGTTGCCCCCTCGAAGAGGCTTATTATCTGAAATTATCTCTTTTTCAAGGCGTTGATTACCTTTCCTGAAGTTTTTCTATGCTATATTGATGTTTGGTTCTTAACATTACATGTCAAACATCATTTACTGATCAGTGATAAAGATGATATTTCTTCAATATTAAAATTGCTTGGATGGCTGTTATGGAAATCGACCTTTACCTAACCCGAATTCAGATCCGGTTAGAGTAGGAGAATAAGATCATTTTTTTTGAGCAAGTGGTTTATTTCAGTTGTTGGTTGTTGAATAAATAGAGCAGGCTACAGGAAGGTTACATGTAGGCTATAGGTTTGCAGGGGATCAGTTCTAAAGGCCAAATGACTCCATAGCCCAATGGTAAAGACCACTGGAACTACTAGGTTCTTGGAAACCTCGCAGGGAGGTATCCATCCCAATTGGAGCCAGATGTTATCTCCTCAAATGACATAGTCAAATTTGTTAATTTTAGGTGATAGGAGGTCATTGAAAAATACTTTTCTAAAATTTTTAAGGTTCATTTTTTAGAGCCTTATGTCTGTAATAAAGTTTGAAAAACATTGGATTTTGTTTTTTCTTCAAAAGAGTCAAAACTCAGGTTTCGGTGGCTAAGTGCTTTTCCAAAAGGGATTCTAAACCACCTAAAGCCTAGCTTTCGACAGCTTAAACGTGAAATTCAAGGCTCTCCTAGCCACCGAAAGCACAAAAAAATTGTGTTTTTACTAGGTTGAGTCATCATAATCAAATGATGATTTTGAGAGACTGGAAGATCATTTTGAGAAACGGTCAGAGAATTTTGTGCCTAACATGTCAAAGACCAATAAAATCTCTCAATTTTCCTACAGGTGTCATATATTGGGAGAATCGAATTCATCTTTGAGCCCTAATTTTTGGATCTTGGAATTTCCCTGTTTGAAACATGTTTTTGAAATGAAGATCAAGAGAAAATGAAAATGAATCTCAAATAACTGAGAGAGGTTTTTGCTCACAACAAAATGATCTACAAAAACCTCTCTTAGTTTTCAAAAATATATTTTTATTTGAGATATATAGGTGAATATTTGAGAGGAATATTTCCTTAATTTTTGGTGGCTTAGGCAAACATTTCAACTGTTCATTAGCCACTGAAAGCACAGACAGGGCAGAGAGGCATTGTTTTTGCACAGATCCAATTTTTTTATATCCAAATACCTTGAGGACAGTTTCTAATGATAGATAATAATTAATGGCATCATTATTGGGTTTCTTTTCCAGTTTTAAAGGATGCCAGCAAGAGGAGAAGATTAAGTTTGCTACCTAATTTTGGCAAAACAGTGTCTTTTATACAAATGATCCTGATTATTTTCGGCACGAAATGAGAGCGGAGATATAATAAAGAAATGCACAGAGATATCACGTATATCCAGTAATATAACAGAAATATATTAGAGATGCAACCATAAACACAGATATATAGTAATACATGATTTCTATTAATGAAAGAAATGTACAGAGACTGTAAAAATACAGAGTGAAAGACTCGCTAGAATGGTGTCAGCTTATCTCTGAGAAGAGATGTGACGGCTACTCCCATTCGCAAGAAGATGATTACAATGAGGCTCTGAAGGCCCTTTTACAATAAATAGGAATTCCAAAAGTCATAGACATCCAAAAACCTAACCCTAGGAGATGAAGCGCCAAAAGTCATGTGGGCCCCGTTTGGGTAAGTTAGTACATCAACTTCCAGGGGTCGTAACTTTTGCATACGATCTTCGTTTAGGGCGCATGATAGCTCGTTGGAAAGATCTATCCGAGGCCTACAATGATCGAGACAAAATAGCATCATAGATTTGATATTGTGAGAGAAACATACCCAAAAAAACATCGTTTAGGGCCTCAAAATGGCCCCGGAAGTTCAGGACCCGAAAAAACTGCTAAAAATAGTAAATTGTCAAAATTGCCAAAAAACTGTTTTGAGCCAGTCGGAAAAGGTGGGTTGCCACTGATATCCACCTGGATCAACAGAGGTGGCAAATTCGAATTATCTACCAGCTTATGAAGATCTACTACAGCTGTCAAGTACTTTGAAGACTTTGAAGATCATTGGAGATAAGATGTTGACCTATGAAATATGATCTTTTCCTATTTTCATGATTTTGTTTTGACTTTCTATTATTAGTATATTCAGATCCAGTTTTATAGGATCTTAAACTTTCATGTAAAGGATATAAGGCCTACACTTTCTAAGTATTGAAGGGGCTCAGTATTGGAGGCTGAGGGAGGTTCAACTTTGAGTTCTTCTATGCTGCTACTATAATAGAGACTTTTTCTTAATATATGAAACTTGCAAGCTTCTTTCATTGGTGTTATCAGACCTCTTATTTCTTATCTATTTTTACTTATGAGTTGAATGCAATTCTCTGTCTATGCTTATTTAATCCATAGGTGACTATCATCTCACCATATGATTGTTAAGCAAAGGATCATAAGTGGTTATGCTAGTTTCTAGACCCATCATGCTTACTGTTTTATATATGTGTGATCTAGTTAAGTGATTAGTTTCTGTCCTATTTGACACACAACCTGTTTGATTGCATCTCTTGAGAGCCTTGTATTGTTTGATATCCCTAGACAGTCTTGAACACACGGTCTAGTTAGTTAGATATTTATCTTGATTCAACCCCACACCCATTTTCAAGTGAATCATTACAAGAACAGTTAAGTTACCAGGCATCTCTGAGATACAACCTAGGAGAGTTTCCTGGAGCAATAACAAGAAGTAGAAAGTGTTGTAGTAAAATTATGATAGAGGTCTTCAATGTTGTCCATATAATATATGAGATTTAATTCACTATTTAAATCCTTTAAGAAAATATTAGATTTACTTTTGTCAAAAAACGGGTGGTTTTGGTTATATAATTTTCTTCAATGGGGATTTTGTGGATGGAAAATTTTAGATTTAGGGTTAAAGGTATATGATCAGAGTCTGGTTCATTGTTGTTTATAAAACAATTTGAAACTAAAAAATTTCTTATTGCGTCTATAGGTGTTTTCTACAACCCAGTATGAGGGAGAAATGTAATTCCTTCAATATTTAACATGGAGTTGACATGTGCATTTAAAAAAACATTAATAAGAAATATTTCAATATCAACTTTATTGCATTGAGAGGCACTTTCTACAGTCTAGTTTGAGGGAGATGTGTATTTCCTTATGTGCTCAACATAGAGTTGACACATGGCATTTAAAAAAATATTAATAACAAAAAAATATATATATATATGGCCATAAATAAAACATTTTAATACCCTCCTTGACTACACACACACACACACACACGATGATGATGATGATGATGATTAACGTCCATTGAAACCAAATTTGGTCTATCAGATCTTAAAAAGGTAAGGGGTTACTTCTATTTCTTTAAAATTTTATTTCTGTGCTCGAAAAGAATTAAGAGAAGTGTTCCAAGATAACCATAGTTTCGTTCAATTAGAAGGATAGGAAGCTTGTAGTGTGACAAATCTTTTAAAATTGAGATCTAATCTGGGTATACATTGGACATTCTAAGAGAAAGTTATTTTCATCTTCAACCCTCTTAGTGTCACAAAGATGACATATTCCTTCATCCCACGACGTTTTGGGAATTGTCCAACACCTAATTTCATTATGGAGCTAATGAAAATTTGTTCTGATTATAGCAATATTGATGTTCTTCTTTACACTAGTCAAAATAGAGAGATACTTTTGATCTTGTAGATTAGGGTTGATCACTTCCTTATAGTATCTTAATTTTGTTTTTCCCTCTAACTCTTTATCACACAACAAATTTTCCTTAAATTTAGAGTAATATTTTAATAATATTCTTGTTTTGCAGTGTGATCTCTTCCTTTATTCCTCGATGATTTAGCCAAGTCTGGGCATCTTTATGCCACTCCCACTTGAGCTAAAGGTGATTTTGGCTGGAGTTTGAAGTGATTTTGGGAAGCCTCTTGTCTTCCATGTTGTTTAAATTGTTCTTATACATTAGGTACTTGGTCATACTCATACTCTCAGTGGATGAAAGGATCGCTTCTATGATGACGATAGGATAAGATGTACTGCCTTTAATTTTGAAATTATAAGTTATAAAATTATCTTGGATCCACTCTATATTTCTCCATGATTCTCTAAAGATATTTCTTACCCAAACTTTGCATCCATATAAAATTACAGGAGTGATGAGAGTCTCAAAAAGGAGTTTTTTCTTATCCCATATCCAAAGGTCCACATATTTATAATTGTTTTCAGGCCCATAATAAGATTTCCACCCTCCATTTATCCTTTTCTTAATGTTATAGTTTCAATTTAGCCTGTGAATCATGATGAATATCAATTTTGTGATATGTGTATGAAGGCACTTCCTCCTAATTGTTGTTGTCATATATGAAAATATCGTAAGTGATTTTTTGGATTTAAATATCATCACTTTCATTTTCTCAGTATTTATAGTCATATTCGTACTGGAGCAGAAATCCTTAAGGATCCTTAGTTTCTTGTTGATATCATAGGTACTCCTTGCCATAAGAACGATATCGACAACGTAAAGAAGAAGAATGATAAATATACTAACAAGAATTAGGTCGACACAACCTAATTCTTCCAAACAATATTCTAACTTGTGCCCCAATTTATTATTATTATAATAGTGAGATCAATTGCAAGAAGAAATGATGAGTCGCTCATTTCCAATTTTCTTATGCACTAGGAATTTTCTATTTTATTCGAATTAAAATCTATAAAAATGGAAAAAAGAATTAATTCATCCACAAACTTGAAGAATATTTTTTCCAAGAAAAAGAAGTATTTTTCATTCAAGGATAATCAAAAATACATTCCACATGGTGCATGATGCATAGTTATCAAAGTTTGTGCCACTGTATGCACATATCACTAAATTGCCTATAGTTCTACCCGCTATTCATTAGAAAGATAATCTTCAAATTTTCATGTCCAAAGGACTTACTTTACATTTCATCCAAACACTTATCAAGTAACCAAATCAAAGCCTGTCAAAAAATTACATTGAAACCCACTCACAAAATAAAAAATAAAAATTAAAGCTAAAAATTATTAGTGGACCTGGAGGAGACTAAAATCCCCTCCTAATATTCATCTTCAACCATATGATTTTCCATCAACTATAAACCATGTTTAGAAAGGGCATCAACCTTAACATTGAGCTCCCTATAGACATGCTTGAAAGATACCTCCTGAAGCTATTGATGAGCTCTAGAAATGGCATATTTTATACCATCTTTTCCTTACCTTTAACCCCTTTCCACTTACGTAGACTGTGTATCAATCCATCATTGTGCGAGATTTAGAATTAATGTGTTTCTATTACATTTATTTAGTAATTTACATGAATTTATGATTATATATTATAAAAATATCATATTTGCATTTATCTTTGAGATCATTTGCAAAGATGATATGTCAGACAAGTTGTTGTGCAAATTGTGATGTTGCCACAGTGGATGTTTTGGTTCCAATTGTTGCAACACTCATTTTCAGTTGTTGTAACTCCACCTGTGTTGCAACTCGCCTGAAGTAAAGTTGTTGCAACTCTCGTTATTGCAACTCCACCTATGCTACAACTTGCCTGAAGTACAATTGTTGCAACTCTTGTTACTGCAACTTCAACTGTGTTTCAACTCGCTTGAAGTACAGTTGTTGCAACTCTCATTGATGCAACTCCACCTATGCTACAACTCACCTGAAGTACAGTTGTTGCAACTCTCGTTGCTCCAAATCCACCCGTGTTGCAACTCCACCTATGCTACAACTTGCCTAAAGTATAGTTGTTGCAACTCCACCTATGTTGCAACTTCGTCTGTGCTGCAACTTCGTCTGTGTTGCAACTCGTCTAAGGAACCTTGAGTCATCATAACTATGAGCCATGTTGTCACATATTTTTCATTCATGGATTTATGCAACAATAACATTAGTCCAAGAAAATCAAAGATACAGAGATAATTTTGCAATTCCAAGACAAAATATTAGTTTGAGTGGTTAATCAAGAATCTTGAAATTTTTAGGCAAAAGATCTTAGAGTTATTTCTTATTTGGTAATTGTCAGGAAAAGATCTTGGAAGTTATTTATTATTTTCTAATTGTTAGCAAAAGATCTTGGAAGTTATATATTGTTTGCTGATTGTTAGCAAAAGATCTTAGAGTTATTCATTAATTCCTAATTATTAGTTGGAAACTATTCATTATTTAGGAAATTGTTGTAACCACTATGGATTTATTAAATCCATAAGTGGTTTTATTTAGATATTCATTATTTCTAGTTTCCATTAAATTTATGTATAAAAGAGAGCATTCTCTCCATTATTCGGGGGGACTCTTAGAGAAATGTTTGAATGACAATGGAATGATTCATTAAGTTTTTATTTTAATTGTAGTTTTATAGTTTATGTAGTTTGTGATTCAATTAATTCATTTGATTTATTTCTTTTACATATTTGTAATAGATTGATTTATTTTTATTAGTTTAATTAATTTAATTAATTCATGTTGTAAGTGTTGAAATGGAATAATATCATCACTCTATTCTATGGAGTCAAGGCCCACTCTAATAGAACAAAGTGTTGTGTAGCTTAGGCAATTTTCTTTAATCTCCCATTGTGTGATTTAATTATGCGAGTTGTTAATTATTTGTTGTGTGATTCAATTCATTTATGTTGTTAATTATTCAGAAGGGGTAGTATTTATTCAGTCATGCAATTGATTATTCACACATAATTATATTTCATTATGTGCTTAACACAATGATTGCAATTGTTGTTCGAAGTAATGACATGGATCATCTTGGCAAGGATTAGGCTCTAATTTTGAGGACTCGGTTAATTTCTTTTCTAGCAAGTAGTTAATCAATTTCCTTTCAGCATGTGTGATTTATTTTCAGCAAGCGTGGCGTGAATTTCAATTTCTACAAGAGTAATTTAGAGTTTCAATTCTGCAATTAGTTTTACTGCACATAGTTGGGGTTTCTTCGGGAAGCAATTGAGTCATATTCTTGATACATGTAGCTGGTTTAATACCCCGATTTTGAGTCCCCATATTAATAATGTATTTTGTTTATTTTATGAAAGGTCGGAGTGCCTAAACAATTAAAAGAGGCTAGAGTGTTTAGGAAATGTAATACTTTGAACATTGCAAATAATAAAATACATTTTTCGTTGCAAGACGAACAAGGACAAAGTTATAGGGGGCTATGATTCGACAAGAGAGGGGGCTAAAGGGGATACATATTTTTAAAATTATCTATCTTACCCACCTTGGAATTTTAGAGAGAAAGAAGTGGTTACATGAGCTTCTTAGGGGAAAGACCATGTCGTTCTTGATCTCATGTAATTATATAAACACCTCTTGTGGGTTGTTTGGGGGTTCACTCTTCATTTTGGTTCTCCATTCATTGCTGCTCATTCATGATTCCTCATACTTTCTTGTTCTTGGTTGGGATATGGGGATGAATTGTTGAGGAAAGAAGCCATTGTTTGTTGGTTGTAGTAATTACTAGTGTATTACAACCATGAATCGATGCCTGCATGCTTGAGATGCATTGGCACATGCTAAACTATGTTCACAACTATGAATCCTGAGAGTCTCAACATGGATATTCTTGACCAGGTGCATTGGAGCCCTGGAAATAAGTGGACAGCCTGAGGGACTGTGTGACAGTGAAGGGGGTTCACTGTCTTTGGGAAGTCTAGGTTAGAGAGAAGAGGGTCTGTGTACTTCATATTATTATGTGTTGAGAAATTGTGAGAGATGAGTGTTGACTGGTTTGGGAAGCTAAGTGTCGCTCTAGAACCTGTCCTTGTGGATTCATATCCCTGGCTCGAGAGTGGCCTGCTGTTGATACTTGGAACAACAATGTCTAAGGTTGCGTGGAACGTCCTTAGTCTACAGCTAGTTGGTGATTGATTTTGTTTAAGACAAGTGTTCTCTATCATGTGTTTCTAAGTTTGTATGTTTATTTTCGTTGTGTATTAATTATTATCTCTGATATTCATTTAATAATATTCATGCTTGTTGGTTATTGTTGTGCATGGCATACTGTTTATTTCTTTTATGTTGTAGCATGAATCTTGATTATCACATGCGAGTCTTTCATGCTTCTTTTTTAATTAAATGTTATTAGAATTCGAAATCAGTTCCAGAAGTGAGTTTTTGGAGTAGCATGGCCCGACCTTGGTGGCTAGGTACATCACAACTGGTGTGAATTTCCTTTCCATAATAGTAGTTAATATATTTACTTTTCTGCAAGTGTGACATTTACTTTCTTGTTTGTGTGTTTACTTTCCAACAAGAGTGATTTAATTTCATTCATGTGTGTTTACTTTCTTGCAAGTGTGATATTTCAATTCTTGTAAGTGTGATTTACTTTCCACAATTTGTAGAACCTTGCTAAAACTTATGAACCGTCTATACTCTAGTTGCAAAGGTAATCATTGATACTACAACTTCATAAAAAAACCAATGGAAGTGTAGAATGCAACCTTCACATACAATGCACGGTAACTCGCAAGTTCCATACAATCCCTAGATTGATAATTAAATGCACAATCTTTTTAGTTGTCTTTCTGAAAAATTAGAAAGGTTATTAAAAAGCTCGTCATTTTTGGTGTTGTTGTCGGGGAATTACCAAAGGTACTTTGATTCTTGCATTGGTTTGAAATTCATTATAGCATTTTGATTCTTGAAATTGGTTTGAAATTCATTTTAGCATCTTGATTCTTGCATCTGGTTTGAAATTCATTCTAGCATTTTTATTCTTGCATCGATTTGAATATCATTTTTTCATTTTTTTTGCATAACACATGATTGAGTTACTAAAATATTTTCTTGTGGTGCAGTAAGAGCCACCTCTCTTTTGCAAGAATCTTGGTAGGAGGGAATATATGCATCGGTGAATGAAGAGAGGAGCCAAGGGGGTGACAAAGCCTTCAAATTTTAACAAGGATGCACATGTACTTTCCCAACGCAAGAGCTATGACTCTAAGTATGAGCTGCTGCAAATCCCAGTGTCGCAACTCTTCGTTGTTGTAACTCTTGTTGTTTTTACGACTTTGTCTATGCTATTATTGTGACTTTGGTATGTGAGATTTTCAAATTACAATTTTGTTGTTGGACACGAAAGTAAAAATATTGAATGAGATGCCATTTTCCATCCATCCTTCTCTCCTTCCTCCACTCTTATGACATTCTTCCTTCTCATTCTTCATCTCCCCCTCTTCTCCTGCCTCCCTCATTTATTTTCCATATACTAATTCATGGTTTTGTTCTTCAATACACCCAGTATCTTTGTTTTTTGGAGATTATGCATCAAATCAATGAATCAATGCTTAAGAAATTAATGGTTGGCAGAAGTATATAAAGATTTTTTAGTCTGCTTGGTAAAGTGTGGTTACATGTTTCATCTCCTCTATTTTCTTGGTGAAAGAATGTTGCACTATAAATCCTCAGTGGTAGGTGTATCAAAGAATGTGGGATTGACGTGAGTACATCCCATATCTAGACTATTCTCCTAGAAAACTAGTGAGCATCGTGGTTGGGTACCTAGGTGTCTCGGTAGATGGAAATATGTCCATAGGATGATCAATAGCCTAGTCTTTACAATCAAGTTGATGTTTGGCCTTGGAGTACAATAGGTTTATAGTTAACTTTATACCAATGTTTGGCCCAAAGGTACGGTTGGTTCTCAGCTGGTATATTGCTCCAAAATCACAGTCTTCAAGTAAACAAAAGAGCTTCATCATCTAATAGATTTAAACCAAGTTTTATTCATAGCTTACATGCTTCATCTTCTCTAATTATTTCTTGGTGAATGGATATCATACTATAAATAATGTAAGATTGAATTTGATACATCCTATACCCAAAAAATTCTCCTAGAGAACCAGCAAGCACCATGGTTGGGTACCTAGGTGTCTCGGTAGATGGGAATATGTCCATAGGATGATTAATGATTCAGTCCTTACATATAGATTGATGCTCTTCCATGGAGTACAATAGGTTCCCAGTCGATCTTATATTGGTGTTTGGCCCAAAGGTGTGGTTGGTTCCTAGCCAATATATTGCTCCAATTCATAGTATTACTAATGAATGATAGGAGAACCATCATTTGATTAAGCCAACATCTATTTTTCTGCAATTTGTTTTTAAATTTTTTCCAAAAACATAGTGGATTATGCATTCTCATTGTTCAACAACATATTTGGCACCTTGAATCATCTCATATTTTAAGTAATGGGGCACTTCATGGACTCCCACGATGATTATGTCAGGATATCATTGTTATCATATTCTTGATTTAGGTATTGTCTTTGCATTTTTCTCCATGGCTTGTCAAGGTCATCACACTCAATACAGACACTAGATGCTTGAAATTTTTGGTATTTGGATAACCTAATTTGAAAATTATATGCCTACCAAAAACTCATGCATATATGAATCCTAATCTGAGAGATATATCTTGTTGACCAAATTCTTGTAGCACATGGGCTTTTTAAAATTACAGAAAACAATGCTGAAATTTTCAATTCAGGTAAATATTATTCAGGTTGTGATACCATATCGAGCTACAGTTCTGTCCAACACATTGTTGTAACTCTAAGCATTGTTGTTGCAACTCTGCACATTGTTGCAACTCTATTTTGAGAGAACATTACTGGGACAACTATGTTTTGAGAGACCATATGGGAATCCTTTTAAAACTCGTTTCTATTTAAAATAGCCCTTGAAATCTAGTTTCTAACCCAACTTGAATTTCTCAATTTGGACATCAAACAAAAAAATATGGTCAAAATACTTATTAGTTGTCAAGTAGGAAAATCAGGAACAAAGTTGGGACAGTTAGTTTTTGGGAGACCTAATCGATGAATTTTGAAAACCTGTTTCTATGGCGTGTTCTCCTATGAATATAGTTTACAATTCAAGTGGAATCATTCAATTTTGATATCATACGAGAAAGTTATGCTTGAAATACTAACTACTTGTCCTAAATATGCATTACTCAAACTTTGTTTCCTAGTCTATTCATTGGAATATTTGACCCATCGGTTCTTCTTGTTTTCAAAACTTGTTTCTAATAGAGGTACCTACATGAATATAATTTCATATCCAATTGGAATCATTTTGATCCGTCATCAAAAGAAAAATTTACACCCAAAACCGTGACTGTTGGTCTAGGATGAAAATAAAAATAAACTTTGTCATGCAGCATGTTCCGTAACATGTTTGGCATATCATTTCATGGCACTTTCAAAACCTATTTATAATGGATATAACCCTATTTTGGATTTGGAATCACTTCAATCGAACATCAGATAAAGAAGTTATCAACACAACACTGTTGGGAAGTTGAGGTGGCCACCACTTCTCAACAGGTTAAAAATGGATTTTTCTTTGTTTATCATTCTTGGATCTTATTTATATGCACTATTTATGATTTTTTAAATATTTATTAGATGAAGAAATACTTTGCACCTTTCTTCTTCCATGATCTCAAATTTTATTACCGGAAAGTGCTCATTTTTTGTAGGTCTCGAGAGGATCAAGAAGGTCAATCCATGCACAAGTGATTCTTGAAAACAAATTTTTTTGACATCCAATAGGAAGATATTGAATCCTTGGATGTGCCATGATTGGAAGCTCAATTTTATAGGATATTTCTACATGGATGCTACTCAAGGAATGTTTCAATACAATTGCTACAACTCCCACGCAGTTGTTGCAATTCCTTATAGTAGTTGTTGAAACTCGTCTCATAACTATTCTGTGTTGCAACTCCTTATGAAAATTGTTGCAAATCCTTACGATAATTGTTGCAACACAGTTGTTGCAACACCATTTGTTGCAACACCCTAAAACAATTGTTGCAACACCCTAAAACAATTGCTACAACACCAGAAGTTGTGACACATTGTATTTGTTGTTACAATGTTGCCACTCATGTGTTGCTACTCATGTCTATCGATGGATCAAGAAAAATATAAATGAAGAATTGGTTTGAAGAAGAAGTTAAGACCAGTGTTGCAAAAATCAACTTTTTCTACCCCTGTTACAAATGAAGCCTTTTTGCTCATTCATCAATACCACTCATTCATTCATTCATCGGTATGCCTATGCATTTCCTCCCTCGTCGAAATAATTGCATGTTGGAGTTCATGAATTTCCTTTGATTATGTGGTTACCCTTGAAGCTTGATATTTTCCTTATAATATCTTTTGGATAACCAGTACTATTAAGCCATAACTTTAGCCTCATCACTTCTTACTTCCTACTCTGACTATCCCTAACCCATGTAATAAAGTGACTTGACTCACTTACAATGTTGAGTCACATTGTTATCCCATTCCCTTCCTTAATAAATTTGATGGTGAAAATATATCTCGGGCACTATCAGACCTTGGAATGCTTGAAAACCAGATTGTTGGAAAGCATTCTCAAGGAATAAAAAATTTTAATAATAATAATAATAAAATTTTGAATGTGAAAACCCCCCAAGCGCAGTTAGACAGATCTTGTTTGAAAACTAGCTTGTTGGTGGACAGGATTTACAAATAAAATAAGAAATAAATTATTCCATCAAGGTTTCTCTCTGAATAAATACATCCAAGTTTTTCTACTCCATTAGAAGGTTGTTCCAGATCACAGTCTACAACTCATGTTGTGCTCCAAAGTTCCATGTTCCACATTGGTCTTCCTTACAAAGTGTATTACATTATGGTGGACCATATTAGATCTCTTGCCTCTTAGGATGATGTTGTAAATAATATGGAATTCTTAAGTAAGTGAAAGTATGCTTCTTTTTCTTTTTTTTAATCTAAGTTCATTAGATGCTATGGATTTGTATTTGGAAAGCCACTTAGGCCTATGTGCTACTTCCTCATCTTTTTCCATTTCTCGGGGGTGGACAATATCTTTATTTTGGGGGGGAACACCATCACCTTTACATTCCATAGAATTCCCTCACCATCCTTGTTCAATCCCACTCCAACATGCAACCGTGAGAAAAGGTACAATCTGCCCTATTGTTGCTCCACAAGAACCAACAAAGGAAGGCCTTGCTACTACTACACAAGAATCAACAACAAGAATAATAAAAGGCCTCATTGTTTCCACACAAGAACCAACAATAAAAGTAAAAGAAGGCATTGTTGTTTCTCTACAAGAACCAACAATAAGCAGTTGACAGAGACAAGCCTAAAACACTGCTGAAAAGAAGAACATGTTGCTCTATTTTTTTTCTAATTCTGTATCTCTCTTTCCTAGTCTGTGAGCCCTTTTCAGCATTAGAGATGGTTTTGAGAAGCATATCTTCCATTAGATCACAATCCATTTGCAGGATTTCTTCCAAGGCACATCTAATCTCAATATGATATTTTCACCTAGAGAGGAATATGTTGCTCCACAAGAACCTACAACGGAAGAAGTTGTTATAGAAGTCATTCCTACATAAAGATATTCTTGAATTTGGGTGTGTACAACAACATTTTTCATTTGTCTATAGAAAGGAAGTTTGATAATAGATTTTTTCAAGCATTAATGACATAAGGAATCCCTATTGTTGTTACACAAGAACCAATAATAAGAAGACATGTTATTGTTATAGAAGACCCAGTAGTAGGTCACAAAATATCACGATGTCATGAGTTATGATTTATTGTTGCTACTCATGTTCAATACTAATGTTGTTACTCTATTTTTTTTATATATCATGTACATAAATTGATTTGTTTATATATTGATATCTATGCATTAGATAGTCATGATTTTTGGTGAGGAAAAGCAATAAAATGGGACAAGAATAATTGCAAATTTTCACAGAAAAGTAGTTTTTAATTTGAGAGAAAATGGCTAAAGAATCTTGCTACTACTCCTACAACACTCTTGCTGCAACTCACCTGCAGGAACTTATTTTCTTATATCTCAAGGGCCGTGAACCAAATTATTGTGATTTTCTATGGATAGAGGCATTAAATTGGGAGAAACACAACCAAAAAGAAAACAAATCTCCTTAATCCAGAGTATCGTCTGTGTGAAATAATATTTTTTTATATCTGTTACAACTCCTTGTGCAAGTTTGTTGAAACTCCATGTACAAGTTTGTTGAACTCCCTTTCCAATTTTGCTACTAGCTTACTACAATTGTTTCAGGATGCTAATGCGGATTTTGAAGCATGGTTCCTAACAACTCATAACAAGCATTATAGGCAAATGGAAAATGTTAACAAAAGAAGAAAGGTATGCAGTGGAGAAAGAGAGGTGTCCCTATAGTTTGAAATATACAGAGGTATTGGGTTGCATGAGGACATGCAACATTTTTCGTTGGGGGGAGACGACAGGCTCTAGAAATGACATTGTTTTATACCATATTTTCCCTATCTTTAACCCCTTTCCACTTACCTAGACTGTGTATCAATCCGTCATTGTGCAAGATTTATAATTAATGTGTTTCCATTACATTTCTTTATTAATTTACATGAATTTATGATTAAACATTAGAAAAAGATCATATTTGCATTTATCTTCGAGTGAATTTGAAAAGATGATATGTCAGACACGTTGTTTTGCAGATTTTCATGTTTCCAAGGGGATATTTTGGTTCCAATTGTTGCAACACTCATTTTCAGTTGGTGCAACTCCACCTGTATTGCAACTCACCTGAACTACAGTTGTTGCAACTCTCGTTGTTAGAACTACACCTATGTTGCAACTTGTTTGAAGTACAATTGTTGCAACTCTACCTGTGTTGCAACTCGCTTGAAGTATAGTTGTTGCAACTCCACCTATGTTGCAACTCCCCTGAAGTAAAGTTGTTGAAACTCACATGAAGTACAGTTGTTGCAACTCACTAGGGAACTATTCTATATTGCAACTCGTATTGCTAAAACTCTCGTTGTTGCAACTCCCATTGTTGCAACTCCACTTGTACTGCAACTCATCCAAGGAACCTTGAGTTGTTAGAACTATGAGCCATGCTGTCACATATTTTTCATTCATGGATTTATGCAAAAATAATATTAGTCCAAGAAAATCAAATATACAGAGATAATTTTGCAATTCCAAGACAAAATATCAGTTTGAGTGGTTAACCAAGAATCTTAGATTTTTTAGGCAAAAGATCTTGGAGTTATTTATTATTTATTAATTGTTAGCAAAAGATCTTGGAAGTTATCTATTGTTTTATAATTGTTAAGAAAAGATCTTGGAGTTATTCATTAATTTCTAATTATTAGTTGGAAACTATTTATTATTTAGGAAATTGTTGTGACCACTATAGATTTATTAAATCCATATGTGGGTTTATCTAGATAATCATTATTTTTAGAGCAACGTCTCAATGACAATGGAATAATTCATTAAGCTTTTATTTCAATTGTAGTTTTATAATTTCCATAGTTTGCAATTCAATTAATTCATTTGATTTATTTCCTTTGCATATTTGTAATAGATTGATTTCTTTTGATTAGTTTAATTAATTTAATTAATTCATGTTGTAAGTGTTGATATGGAATAATATCAACACTTTGTTTTATGGAGGTAAAGCCCGCTCTAATATAAGAGAGTGTTGTGTATCTTAGGTAGTTTTCTTTTTACCGTTGTGTGATTTAATTATGTGAGTTGTTAACTATTTGTTGTGTGATTCAATTCATTTATGTTGTTAGTTATTTAGAAGGGATTGTATTTATTCAGTCATGCAATTGATTATTCACATAGAATTTTATTTCATTATGTGCTTAACACAATGATTGCAAATTGTTGTTCGAAGTAATGACATGGATAATCTTGGCAAGGATTATGCTTTGATTTTGAGGACTTAGTTAATTTCTTTTCCAACAAGTAGTTAATCAATTTCCTTTCAGCGTGTTTGATTTATTTTTAGCAAGAGTGGTATGAATTTCAATCTGCAAGAGTAATTCAGAGTTCAATTTTGCAATTATTTTTACTGCACATAGTTGGGGTTTCTTTGGGAAACAATTGACTCATATTCCTAATACATGCAACTGGTGTGAATTTCTTTTCCAGCACAGTAGTTAACATATTTAATTTTTTGCAAGTGTGGCATTTATTTTCTTGTCTATGTGTTTACTTTCCAGCAAGAGGGATTTACTTTCCTTCCTGTGTGTTTACTTTCTTGCAAGTGTGATATTTCAATTCCTATAAGTGTGATTTACTTTCCACGGTTTTTAGAACCTTTCCAAAACTTGTAAAATGTCTATACTTTGGTTGCAAAGGTAATGCTTGATACTACAACTTTGTAACAAAAAAATGGAAGCATAGAATGCAACATGGACATACAATGCACGACAACTCACAAGTTCCATATGAGCCCTGGATTGATAATTAAATGCATAGTCTTTTTAGTTATCTTTCTGAGAAATTAGAAAGGTAATTAAAAATCCTGTCAACTCCCTTGAAATCTCCTTCAAATGCTTAGTCAATGGGGATAAACCAATACTATGGACCTAAAAATCCCTTTGTTAGGTGCAGATCTCATAAGGAAAAGTAAAGCCTTGAATTCCCCAACATTAGTTGTTCATTTTCCCATATTAGCCTTTAACAAAACCCAAAATGCATGTTTTCCCTGGCCCTTGATAGACATCATCAAAGAAACTCTAAGCATAAGACCTATCCACTCTAAGCATGTGATATCACTCTAATGAACACCTTCCAAGGCCAATATTTTTCCTCTTTTGAATAAATTCCCAAGTCAATACTCTATTATTCAAAATCATCCATATGAACAGTAAATTCTTAGGTGGAGCCTTAACCTTCCATAATTTTGACCACCAC
>ML825233.1:30832-65861 GCA_009831015.1 Picea engelmannii | reverse complement strand
CTTTGTACAAGGGAGACTCATTGTGTTGTTAACAAAAAGAAAATACTTTTCCCTTCCTCTTTTTGGGGTATATTTTAATTTTTTGTTCTTTTTCGATAATTTTGGGAAGCTTTGAAAAAGAATAAAACAATGATATGTTACAAAGGAGGATCGAGTGCCACAAACATACCAGTTCCAAGTGCAAGGAACACACTGATGCTTAGAGCAAGGGGACATATGCAGGAAAAGGATACTCGGGAAAAATCCTCCATGGGTCAAGGTGTCCAGATGCAGAGGCAAAGTGCTACAAGGCTTGTGTATAAGGCATGCTTCAAATGGTTCAGTTGAGAGAAACAAGGATCTGGCATTATGCCTAAGACGCAGGGATGCAAATGCAATTAATAAGACACAATGATAACGTCCTTCAATATAATTTTAACGATCCCAGAGAAGGTAAGCTCAACAGTTTTTCATTTTTAGAGAGTCTAGAAAAATGTAAAAGGAGACTCTACTAGGGTACGTTTTTCAAAGGTAGTCTATTCAGCTCGAAAAAGGGGTAAACTAGCACCGAACAGACGTCTATTCAAAATAATTTTAACGAGTGTTACAAAGACAATATCACTCGGGAATATTTTCATATTTAAGTCTGAAAAGAGATTAACTATGGAATCTGTAAGGGATGTTCTTCTGGACCAATTTAACGAGTGTGAAGAAACAAGGTCACTCGACCATATTTTCAATTTTAGGGAGTCTGAAAAGAGCTTAACTATGGACTCCGTAGGGGTTCCTTTTCCATAAATTTAGTCCCTCAGGCCTGAAAAAGGGTTAAATCTATACCTGAGAATACTCTTCTAGTGAATCGAAGTTCCTAGAGTATACCTTTGTTCATACATTTGACCATCCAGACTGAAAAAGGTGTAAACTACCGTCGGACAGACGTGCCTTCGAATTTTAGTTTGGCGAGTGTGAAGAGAAACAAGATCGCTTGGTAATATTTTCATGTTTAGAGGGTCTAAAAAGGGCTTAAAAGAAGACCCATGGTTTTTGGGAGTCCTGAGGGTGAGGTCAAAAGTGATAATGAATCATGCAAGTGAGGTTCAAACTTGTAATTAGGAACAACTAACAAGGACTCCCGAGCCTATAATCATTAACGACGACATGGAAACCAAAATGCAACTAGGATCTACCTAGGGAATCCATGTGCAGGTAGGATATACCACTAAATTACAACACTTCTAGAGCATGAGTGAGGGTTTCGTGTCGCAATTCAGTGGCATCGATCCTATGGCAAAGAGAAAAAGACAATGAGGTGCAACAAGTCGAGGTGGAATCCTATCTTACATGCACAAAGTTGGAAAAATGAATTTTTACCAAAAGACCTTTAAAAATGACTCAACTCTCAAAACATTTCCCAAATACCCAAAGTAACACTTATCGTAACATCCCTTGAGAAACTCACGAACCATAGTAAATGATTTTCAAGCTAGAAAAAATGACAAAAGGGTCCAAAAAATGACAAAAAGGGGCCAAAACGTCTATAAATAGAATGCTGACAACTCATTATCACCATTGTAACTTGAGAATTGACCAAAAGTCAAAAAACACCCCTTTCCCGAAAGAGTTTATTCTGGGACCTTCAGTGGACAAAACGAACTTCCACTTGGACCAAGTAAGTACAAACTAGCCTCTCTTGCATTTTCATCCTTCATTTTTGCATTTATTTTTGTTTTTTTGGGGGGGGCGTTGACTTTAAAGAGGTCGGCCCTACGTGTATGTGCGTTTTCCAGGCACAGCCTGTGTGTACATGTGGGCATAAGATATTTTTCCCTCGTGCACATGCGACTGTCGCCAAGACAGCCCACGTACACCCTCAAAGAAGTGAAAAAAAATGAAAAGGCAAGAGTTAACTCTCCAAAATTTGGCATTTTGCAGGATGTAGGTTCATTGGAGAGAGAGGGAGCATGAGGACATTGAATTTTTGGTCTCAGAAGACCCTGTTTCTATCGTTGTTTTATCACAATGCAGGTTGTTAAAGTTCTTCTAGTGTCCGTTTATGAGGGAACAACCCAGGTTTCTAAATGCTTTGATAGATTACTGGAATCCTGATGTAGAGGCATTCATTCTCGAGGGGCAGTCATTGACTCCAATGACTGAAGACATTTTCTTCCTAACTAGTCTCTCGAGGAGAGGGGATCCAGTCAACTTGCGTACTTTTCCCCCCGGGCCTCACAACATTGAGGAGTTGATTGGACTTCATTGTGAGGCTGGTACTGAGAAAGTAGGTTCTCGGGTGTCTATACATAAGATCACCAACCTATCACTCAAAGTGATAGTTCTACTCATTGAGTAGATCACAGGATCCATCGATTTGCATCAGGCTTCCTGGGTGCATATGCATTGTGCAGTACAATGCTTAAATGCATGGATTATTGACTGGAGTAGAACCATGCTGGATTGCATGAAGAGACAACTAATAGAGTGTCGGATAGGGGAGCATCTAAACTTTAGGTTTGCAACTCTTTTGTGTTCCTTTTTCTTCGAGAGGGTACCTAGTCTCATTCCTCGAGAGACTATATGAGGGCATGAGGCCTCTCTCCCAACGCTATGCAGATGGGCGACGTTGTTTCCGTGACAGGGGGGAGGGAGGACCATCGAGACCTTCAATGATAAATTTTTTGACTGGTGGTCATGAAATATTCCGACAATAGAGGACTACCCCTATGTCGGGATCAATTTTTCTAGGGATCTTGACATGCCTATACCTCCCAGAGTGGAGCGAGGAGAGATGGGTAACTTTTCTTTTCAAAGTTATTTAATTTTTATGTCTTTTTATATATATCATTTTTTTTGTATACCAAAGTATCTGACACTTATGTATATGTTATGTACAGATGTGGGACCAGTGCATCCAATAGACTTCTCGAGGACCAGGTAGCATCCTCGACCAGAGGCAGGACCAACAGTAGCCGCTAGACCAACAACAACAACAGGGGGGACTCCAACCAGAGAGGTTGAGAGAGTATTGCGATGGGTGGAGCGGAACCTCATCGGGATCACTCGTATAATCCCTATAGCAGAGATCGAGGATCTCCCACCGTCAATGAAAACTCACATAATTGGGGTGACACGAACCTGGATCTAGCTCTTTCGGCGTTTGGAAAACACCATTGTTCATTATGGCAGGCCCAACATGCCCTGCCCTTAGCTAGGTTGGACTAGTTACGTCTCGAGAGCACTTTTTGTATATTTTTGAGGGCATAAGCCCCGTGACTCTTACTGGAAATATTTTTGAGGTGCTTGCACCCACCCATGTACTCTGATATTTTTGATATATATATATGTGTATTTACATTTTTTTATGTCTTATGGATTACATCTATTCTACAAATGTATTTACATGTGTGTTTGTGTGTTTTTCCTTACATGTGTGCAATATGCCAATCTAATATATGATTAGCTAGAGTATATGTGATTTGATTCAATCTCCTAGGAACATGGATATACGTAATGTAATCAAAGATTTGTTCTAAGAGATGTACCCTTAGGAACCTTCGGTGTAGAGTAGGATCATAAACGCAGTAAACCCCATTTAACTGGGACACAACCAACTGAGCGTCTAAGTAGACCCGGAGGCGAGAGATACCATGCAACAAAGCATCATGAAGCAACTCTAAGACTACGTTGTATTCAACAACATTGTTTATGGCGTCACCTAAACAGATGCCTCCTGAAGATATCAACTGACCCTGAGGTGTGAAAATCACCCAAGCTGTGGAAACAAGCCTCCGATTGTGTCGGCTAGCACCGTCCGCAAACCCAACGAACACCTCTGATTCACTTGACATCTGCCACAATGAAAATATGACATCAAAAATGACACGTCCATAAAACCAAAAAGACAAACGCTGAAAATGTACAAGAACTATACATATGTTACAAGAAGTCACCCAAGGCGACCCACCTACGAGTAATACTTCTTGAGGTAGAGCCCATTTCTAGGCTCCACCAAATAATTTCCCTCATAGTCCACCAGATAATAAGCGCCCTTCTTTAGAACCTCCTTCATGATGAAAGGTTTGAACCACATGGGTTTGAACTTGCCTGCCCCTAGGGGGTCCTTATCTCAGTCATAGACTAGGACAAGGTCTCCTTCAGAGAAATCTGAGGATGGACGGACCGATCATATTGACACTTTACATTTTTATTGTGAGCCTCATTAGCCAAGGCTTCATCCCGACGCTGCTCAACATATAATAAACAGTCTTCAAGCGGTGAAGTGTCTGGCAATAAATGTACTGCCAATTTTAGAGAGGGGATCTGACACTCTATAGGCAAGACTGCTTCTAGCCCGTAAACGAGTTGAAAAGGTGAGAAACTGGTTTCAGTTTTAACAGACATTCGGTACGCCCATAGTGTCGAGTACAACATCAAATGCCAATTTGACCTGGCCAAATTGATCGTTCATTGTAGAATAGTCTTAAGGGATTTATTCACAGCTTCCACCTGACCATTCACTTGTGGGTAGTAGGGTGACGAATGTTCTTGCCTCAACCTAAGATTTGACGTTAACTCGGACATCATTTTGTTCTGAAAGTGACTGCCCTGGTTAGTGACAATCTCTCTCAGGACGTCGAACCTTTCTATTATCTGTTTAAACAAAAAGAGAGTTGTTGTCTCACCATCATATTTAAACGCTGGCATAGCTTCGACCCACTTTGTGAAGTATTCTACTGCTACGATGATATAACGGTACCCCCTTGCGGAAGGAGGGTTTCATGTAGTGTAATCAATCCCCCACTTGGTTAAGGGACCAACTATGATGACGGAAAACATGGGAGTGGGGTGTGCCCTCATCTTCCAAGAGAAGATATGACACGAGTGGCACTTCTTGACCGATTCAACACAATCTTTGATTAATGTCAGCCAAAAGTATCTGTCTCATAGAATCTTTTGGTCTATTTCCAACCGAGACAAATGACCACCACATGCTCCTGTGTGGCAATCGTTAAGCACGATTTATTCTTCTTCATGAGTGAGACACTGACGAAGGATGCAATCTATTCCTCGACGATACAAAATTTCCTCGAGTATGAGATAGTTCTTTCCTTGATGGCATATACGGCGATGCTCATCATGAGAAGCAGAGGTGGGGCACTTTAAATTCTAGAGATAGACTAGTATATCTCCATACCAGGGGTCTGAAGACGTGATCAAAAACATGTCTCCTTTGATAGGCGACTCCTCAGGTATAACATCACCTTATTTGACTAGAAGTTACGAAATGAGTTCCAGGAAGACCAACGACTTTTTGGATTTTGCTGAGACAAAATCCAAGTCAAATTCTTGGAGGATAACTATCCATCTACTGATCTTTTTGTTGATTACACGTCGTGTCAACACATATTGAAATGGATTCACAACAGCACTGACGATGGTCTTGCGAAACAAGATATAATGATGGAACTGCTGGACAACATGAATGACTACTAACGTAAGTTTTTCAATGTGGGAATAATAGAGTTCTGGTCCAACCAGGCCTCGGCTCGGGTAATATATCACGTATTCTGGGAGTAAATCATCCTCTTGAACCAAGACCATGCCGATGGTCGACTCTGCAATGGCCAAGTAATATAAGAAATATTTATTATAATTAGGTGGTCGAAGCAGAGGAGTAGACATGAGGGTGCGTTTCAACGCTTCGAAAGAGCGTTGAGTGGCTTCATCCCAATGAAAAGGAATGTCCTTTTTTTAGTAAATCCATGAAACCCTTTGTGATCTTGACATAGTTTGTGATGAAACTCCATAAAAAGTTTGCTTTTCCCTGTAAATTCTGAAGCTGAGGGATTGTGCACGGGGGAGGCAACTGAAATATTGCCTCAATCTTTAGAGGATCGACCATGATCCCTGTTGTCAAAACTATGAAACCAAGCAGACGAACCGATGTTACACAAAAATTGCATCTTTTTGGATTCAAGTGAATCTGGTAGTAGTGACATCACTCAAAGATAAGTCGAAGGTGTGCTGGATGATCAGCTCTCTTACGATATCATGATGCTAAATCATCAAGATAAGCCTCGACTACATGTTTAAGGTTGTGGAAAGCAAAAGACATGGCCCGCTGAAAAGTAGCTCCAACATTTTTTAGACCAAAAGGCATCTTTCGATAAGAGAATGCACCCCATGGACAAATGAAAGTGGTTTTGTGTTGTTCTTCGGGTTTGATCTGTATCTGATTGTATCCCGAAAAACCATCCATGAAAGGAAAGGCCTCGCAACCTGTGCATTCATCGACTATCTGGTCAATAAATGGCGTGGGGAAATTATCCTTTGGACAAGCTCTGTTCAAATCATGGAAGTCCGTAGATACGGGAATCATACCCTACTTTTTGTTGACTGGCATGAGATTTGACACCCATTGAGTCAATTGAATGAGGTATATGAAACTAGCTTTGAGTAGTTTCTCTACTTCAGCCTTAATAGTTGTTTCTTTCCTGGGATTAACTGTATGAAGATTCTGTTAGACCGGCTTGGCACCAGGATATGTCGTGATTTCATGTTCAATGATTCTTGGGTCTATGCTTGTAATTTCCTCGTAAGACCAAGCAAACACGTCGTGAAAATCTTTAAATAAATCCATGTAGATTCAAATGTCCTCGAGGGAGCAATATGCTCTGATGAAGATATTCTCCACAACGCTAGGGATTCTGGAGATATCGGTAGGTATATTTTTAGCGATGGTTTCCATATTTCCTTCAGCACAAACAATGTGCGTAGCCAAAGGATTGATAGGACAAGCCCTATCTCCAGTCATAGTCCAATTGAATTCTCCTGCTTCAATTCTTCTTAACTCTGGGAGAAAATAAGATCTGTGATGGAGATCATCCCAGGGTCTGTCCAGACTAGTCATTGCCTCAATAATTGCCTTGTCTGAGAGAAAGACTAAGTCTAAAGAATCAGTATTGACAAGGGAAACTTGAGCCCAAATAGGCTTGAGAACCAGATCTAACTCCTCTGCGGGAGTCAGATCGGGGTCGACGGAAGATTGTTGGACTATAGAGTACGCAAATTATGTCGCGGACAAAGGCATGGCCATGCCATGGTTCCCTTTCCCTTCCATCATAGCTTATGGGGAAGGAAGAGTCCACAGATCATTAAAGTAAGTCGTGTGGAACGACGAGATTTGAAATATTTCATCCCTAGGTTGGTCGAGAACAACCAATATGTAATGGACATTGTTGGTCAGAGGTGGGTAATCGAAAGTACCCATCAAAGGTGGGCACAAACCAACCCCTATGTTGATGATGTCAGGCTAAGGGTTATCAATCATCGAGACCATGGATACCCTCGATGAAGGGTCAGGACAGGAGAAGGATAACTGATCAATGGACACGATCCAGCCCTCATGTGGAAACAATAAGACCAAAAACTGTTGCAACCACTTCTTGCATAGCATAGGTCCAACTCCTTTCTAACAAGAGATTGTAGTCGGGATATGCATCAACCACTTCAACCTTGATGCACATGGTCTTCCCCCCTAACTGCACAGGGAAAGAGGGGATGATTCCATGTGGTCGAAGTGAATGACCGTCGAAAGAGGTAAGAAGAGTAGGTGACGGAGACAAAACAGGTTGGCCAATTTCCTTCCAACACGCCAGAGACATCACGCATGTCAAGGCGCCCTCATCAACCACCGTGCAGAAAATGTTTCGAGTAAAAGTTTTCATGGTGTAATCCATTACTATCTAAAATGCCACGTGGTAAGGAAGACGAGGTTTTAATTTGATCGTATCAAGCATGATCGTCCCTGGATTACAAGTCTCGGCAGATCCTAAGGCAGCTAATAGAGCCTTTCTCTAGGAAGGGTATCTATGGAGGACTTCCAAAGAAGTCATCGCACAAGGGGTTTCTGACAAATCCTCCACCACAGAGTAGTTCTGGGAAGCCCTTGCATTTCAGTTATGGGAAGCTTTCTTGAACGCACCTTTTGGGATGCGTGTCATTGTTTCTCCCAACACCTTCTCAATATAGAGAGGAAGAGATGGGTTTTCAGCTTCTTTGCCTTTCTCAGAGGTGTTTGTCATTATGTATTCGTGTGTCCTAGTTGTTAAGTCAACACTACCTTTCATCATGTAGACATTCACGGATGAAGGATTACTCACAGACGGAGGGGGTCCCTGACTGCCCCCTTCCGCACTCGAAGAGGCTTGAGTTAAATTTTTCCCATGTGGAAATGGATTCATTAACATGGAAGGCTGCTACTGTGCCAATAACATATGGGCCTCCACAAGCCGAGGGAACTAGTGAGTCAGGTGGTCTTCCATGCAAATATTACATGGATACTTCGACTTCTTATTTTCTGTGTTTCCCCCTCCAACACTATTGGTAGGTTTCTTATCCCCCTTACCCTTCTTTTGTTGTTTCTTCTTTCCATCATGATTTTGGGTGGCCTTTGGGTTTGTCGATTGCACACTATGTACATCTGACATTTGAGTAGGGGGAATAGTTGAACTAGTGGTTTGGTTGGCCATTGTCTTCTGTATTAAAAATTACTGCAATTGATTTGACATATGATCAACGGGATTCGTTTGGGCTGAACCAACAATACCATCGGCATGTGGTCCAAATATCTATCTGGTCTTGTCAAGTATCGACCGTGGTGCATCTAGAAAAACTTCATAAAGTAAACCAGATTGAGAGTAAATCATCTCTAGTTGTTGAGCTCTCATTATCGCTTCTTCTTCTTAAACAACCCCTGAGGTTGCGACATATTTAGATAACTGAGGTACCAAATACTTAAGGAACCACTCAAGAAGGAATGCTGGTGGGACTGGTACTTTTATCAAACTCTTCCTGCGTCTCCATTCTCGGATGTGATCTGAGATATGGTTCACTTTTGTCATCTCAAAGCTGGCCAACAATTCAGTGTCAGTGTTGTATCTCACAGGTAATTGGAAATGGTTTAAGAAATCCATTGCCAATTCATCGAAGGAAGAGTATCTTGAGTGATCGAGCTCAATATGCCATTTTGCAGCACTCCTGATGAGAGTGCATTGAAACAAAAACTACTGGATAAAGTCGTCTCTCAAAGAGTTGGACGAGCACCATAAATGGAAGGTAGTCACATGATCACTTGGATCTTTGTTAGGATTAGCCTCAAACTTTTGAATGTCCGACGGAAACTTGGTCGGCATAGGGGGGCAACACGGATTGTGACAAATGGGGTTGTTTAATAACCTTGTCAAGTCTAGCAAGTGCAGATTTGCCAGAAAAGGTAATTTGGGTTGTTGATTATAACCAGGGAAAAAGGAGCCTGGAGTTTGGCTCGCACCAGGTTGCCAAGAAAGGTTAGGTTGTTGGCTAGGGTTTTGGTAATAACCATGGTCATGACCAACGTATGGATTATGTGCTTGTTGAGACGCCATCGATTGACACCCGTAATAGGACATAAAGGGCTAGGATTGCGTCACATTCCAAGGATTTTGGGAAGGGTTTCCCCTTGCCGATCCAACAGGAATAAGTGTTGAGCCTTTCCCACGGTTCCATTGGATATGGAAGGGGTTTCCCCCAGTTGACATCCATGATAAGGGAATTGATCCCTACCATGGATTCCAAGGTCCTTGTGAGGAAGGAATTCCTAAGTTTTCCCCCTGTGCAAGAATAGTACCCTGCATAGGATTTTGTTATCCAAAACCGAGCTTGCCCTTGGCCGAGATGGTAGCTGATGAGAATGTGTTGTTACCAAACACACTGAACAAAGAGAATTGTGTTGAACCTACCGAAATTTTGTAATAAGGAAGTCCTTGACTACCTGCTCCAATTGAACTATAGTTTACGTTCGGCCCAACGGAGTGCTGGTGAGCACCACTGAGCGAAGGGGATGAAGGAGGTATATGACCCCCTCCATAAGGGAAATATTTATAGGGATCTAAATTTCCCCCCATGGATCCTTGCAGAGGAGCATTAGAGCTCCCTACCCCTAAACTTAAAGTCTATATAATAGAGTAGGAAATGACGTAGTTCGTATCGAATCTAGGCATATCGTATGAAATCGGAGGGCCTGTCGCTTCCATAGACGGAATCATACCATTGCCCGAGGTAGAGGCGATCGAGACCATCGTGGTCTAAACCGAAGATGGTTGGTTACGAGGCAGACAACCCCCTGTAGTGACAGTCGTAGAGGGGGTATGAGTATTCCATGAAGAAGTAGCAACATTTGTCACCATCGTTGTTTGTGACACTACCCGACGCTCGTAAGGGTGAACATGTACAACGATGGGTGCCGACAGATCAATGATTAGAGGGTTATAAGGACCAAGAGTTTATTCTCTGAGGTTGGCAATGGTTGGTTCCTCTGGAATCAAATGTTCTCCTCTTGGATATGGGTTGGGCTTAGTTTCCTATGGCTCGGTCGCCTCTAAAGACCCTTATGCTCTAGTCTTTTCCTTAGCAGTGGAGGGGGTGGCCCCAGATTAACCGACGACAAGCCAAGAATCCTTTGCGACTAGTGAATCTCCTGATCCTCCACTGTGTGAGAATATCAAAGACACACTAGGGATTTCTATTAACGTTAAAAACCAACACACACTAGAAAAATCTCCTATGAGATAAGACAAGCAGATCACTAGCTAGTAGGAAGAGCAATTACACTAGACAACACTAGAGAAACTTACTGGTGCAAGTGAAACTCGAATACGGAAGCACCCTCTAGGTATACTTTGCAAAGTGTTGCCCGATGTCTACCCTAGGTACTATGGTATACCCCCACAGTCACCTGTGTAAGTCACTAAGATCAAGGCAACTAGGTTTCCAGTGCACGAACAATCACCAGGTGGGTATAGTCGATAGTCGGGTGGACCACAATCAGCAGGGTATCAAGCCCGAAACCTATCAAGGGTATCGAAAGAAAGTGTTCTGGAAGACGACTAAGGACCTCAAACAGATTCGAGACCCAAGAAGCTCCGTCACAAATGTGATCAACGGAATCCCAAGATAATCCCTATATATGCGTTCCCCACTATTCTTGGTCTAACTTTGGAGGGGTTATCTCTGCTACCTTTCCTTACATGACCTCATGCTTAGCCCCTGTGTTAGAGGGGGATCCCAGATAACCTTCATGGTTACTATACTTTCAAGCACTCCCTAGCTCAGACTCTTATGTTTGTTTTTGTAGCCTTGAAGAGTTTCCTCTCCAATCCTAAATCAAGGCTCTAGCCTAGACTAAATTGATGGACCCTTCAAACACAAAGTCTAATAACTTTTAATTAAGCGTTAATTTTAGTGGTTGTCTTAATTCAAGAAGAACGAAAATGAAACCAGTGATGTTTTTTAAGAGACGAAAGAGGAGAGCATAAGATGATACTGGAAAAAAAAGTACTTCTTTCTTCACAAATAAAGATTTGCCAATTTAAACTCTTTAACCAAACTTTTCATAACTTATTTTCTCAGATCTTTGAAAAGAAAAACTTAAAACAATATTTCGCTCGACTAAGAGCTACTTAATTTCCTAAGCATTCAAGTAAAGAACTTAAGAAAACTTTCTTTTTCCTTGGTAAATGAAGCAACTAACCTAAACTACTTTACCAAACAAATAAATGAAATATTTTTTTTATCGTTTTATGCTTCAAAACAAGAAATTTGAAAATGAATTCTTTTGTTTTCTTCTAAAGAAAAAAAGGGGAAAATGATGACAAGTCAAGACCAAGAAATGAATTCAGTACCAAATGCAGATCGCAGGGGGTCACTAACAATACCAAACATGCAAATCAAAGCAAACTCACAAACTTGTCTAAAAACCCTATCAAAGAAAACACAAGAAATCTTTTGATGAAAAGAAAGCTATGTTGAGGTCAAACCTAGGCTACAGACTGCTATAACAGAGACCAGGGATAGATCAATAAAACCCTTGAGAAGTGTGACTTTTGACAGGGAAGAGGATGACTGCCTCTTCTAAGAAAACAATTCTCAACATAGGCACGCTACTGACACTTCAGCAACCAGCGTATGTACGCGGGCTATCCAAATTCAGGGTGTGTATGCACGCGTATAGGACCACGACAGGTTGTGTACACCTCTGTAACTTCTAAAAAAGATGAAAACCAATAGTCAAGCAAAAGGCAGGGAGTACTAGTATGGAAGACCAACATACCTTAAAGACACATAAGCTTACAGAAACTCAAAAACATTGAGTAAACTAATTCAAAAACACCCAAAGAAATATCCCCAAAGACCCTAGAGGCTTCCCCAGTACAGTCACCAACTCTGCTATAGCAGGAAAACCCCCTCTACAGACTACACCAGGGTTATAAAATGTAGGTAGAGCTAACCGTCTAAAGTCTCCTACTTGTTATCAACTATCCTGACATTACCCCACAATGATACATAAAAGACAAAGTATAGGGATCTAGTAGGCATACCTTAAACTCTGTGTTCGATGTCGATCCCTTTGCGCTTGGTTGTTTCCTAGCTGCAAGTCTCCTCCCAAGGCTGACCTGCATTCACCAAAAGAAAAACAAGAAACTACAAGCATGCATTCTATATATGGATTAGTGGGTTAGACATCATAAGAAAAAAATGTAAACAAAATCACGAAGATTAAAGACATCATTTGGCGGGATGGAAAACGTACTTCTTTTTATTAATCTGACAAAGTTCGTTTATAACATGAGACCGACACTGCTCCTCGAAATTGGTCTTAGGCTCCCCTTCACCATGCACCAACTACTTCCACGTGTTCTTATCCTCTTCAGTTCTCTAGGGGGAAATGGCAAGGATTTGCAGAGGAAGAAGGCATTCTGGCTCAAACTCACAATCTAGTTGAAAAATATTGGGGCAACGGGGGAATATTGAAATGGGCAGAGTTTCTATGCTCTCGTTCTTCCACCTTATTTTATATGCCAAAAGAGATAGTAACAGTTGGGGTGACTGGCTATGGGTGGTCAAACGGTTAAGTAACGGTCCAGAAACCCATATCCATATTCAATTTTCATTTTTCGTGATTTTTTGTGAGTGTACACGAGTTGTTGTGGTGCAACAAGCATTTGTACATGGGTTGTAGTGGTATAGGGTGCATACACCTTCAAAACAATGGTTTTTAGAAGAGTTGTTCAGTGATGGCTTGGAAAAGATAGCAAGTAAGATGGCATGATGCTAGGTATGCATGTCTAGTGCAGTTTTAGGGTTACAACAATCGGGGAGAAGAAATTTAAATTATGTGGAATACATTTATGGAAAATTCATGATTCCATGGAACTAACACATTTTTGTGGTATGTAGCATTCTATTTCTATTTAATACTATATTATTTTTTAATGATATCATGAATGTTTAATTTTTAAATAATCTCATGGTATAATTGGCATTAATCCATCTGTTGCGGGTATTCAAACAAAGGGTAAATTTTCATGTCCAGTTTGTGGTCCTAAGATGAAGTATCTTCATTCAAAATTTTTAGGAAAGGTGGTGTTTGATGAGTATAGGCACCTTTTCCCTAAGAACCATAGGTATCGTACTATTGAAAAACATATTTTCGATGGGAAAGAAGAGACTGGTTTAAAACCACGAAGAATGGAACCTCACCTATGGAGGTTAGAATATAATAGAAATCATCAAGGTACACAATTTATTTATGTATTGTATATATAATGTTTTGAATCTTTATTTTAATCATTGAATTTATTTTACCATATTTGATAATTATTGTTGTGATTTCTTTTATTCTTCATGAAGGCCACCATCATGAAGGTATTAATAATGGGCTTCCATGAGGAAATAAATTTTATCCCACTCAATTCATGAGGTTTCCCTACTATGAGGATCTAAAAATAGCTCATTTGTTTGATACAATGCATATTGAGAAGAATGTGGCAGGAATGTTATGGTGAATCATAGATGGTAGGAGGGATAAAGAAAAAATTGTCAAAACTTGTACTGATATTCAGGAAGCCAATCATGTAATGCAAAGTGTGATCCGATCAAATAGTGATGGAGACCGCAATAACCCTCCATGGTTATTAATAGAGAAACAAAGCAATTATATAAAAGAGGTCATTCAAAGAATTAAATTTCCCACAGGTTTTTCTTCAAACATAAATAATATCTTAACGAAGAAAGATGAATTTGGTGGGGTAAAAACACATGATTGGCATACCTTCATTAAGGTAATACTTTTCGTATACATATTTATATATTGGACTTATACATCTTTTAATTTATTTATTTTTGTCTACTTTGGTCGAAACAAATAACGATTGATTTTTTTTTTTACAATATGTTCTACCACTATCTCTCCCAAATGACTTTGACAACAACGTCAAACAAGTTGTATATGATCTTGGAAAATACAGTAGGTAAGTAGTGGTGATTTTTATGCAAAAAGTTCTTTCAATTTGTTGTTCATGTACTTAATGACATGTGTTTTACTTGTAATGTAATATATATTATGTTATGTTGAAACATGTTATTTTCTTGTGTCATGCTCTCATGTATATGGTTGTCATTGAAAGAAATCCATGAATATGATATAAAGTATTGGAAGAGAGAAATTCCTCAGCTAATGTGTGAAATGAAAAGGTATATACCTCCAACATTTTTCAATGCACAAGAACATTATTGTTACACGTCAAAATTCCACACTTCGACAATGTCACATTCTCATTGTCGCAAGTGTCTCACTTTTGTCACAAGTGTCATAAATGCCGCATCTTCATTATGCATATGTCACATTGCGAACGACACCTTGGAAACACTTGATACATCCTCTAGAACATGTTGGAATGGGTAACCACATCATTTGACAAACTAAGAAAAATGTTTTTCCTTGATAAATGGTCATCTTAACGAAATTTTGGAACATCAGCGCTCCCCTGCTCATATGCAGGGAGCACTAATGCTCCTTGTCCATCTAGCGGGGAGCGTTGCAGTGCTCTGTTTCCAATTCTAAGGGAGCATCTATTGGTTGAGAGAATCATGGGAAGAAATCCCCCTTATATCTAAAGACAACTAGAGATGATCTGAGTTGGTTTGGCTCGAATCCAACCTTTAGGCTACATCTAAGGGAGATTCCATAATTGATGGAGCCATATCTTCAAATTATTCCAAATACAACTACGGTGGTTGAGCCTCTCAAATTCTATAAAAAGAGGTATTCTCATGGTGAAGAGGAGGAGAATAATCAACAAAAAGTATTGTCATTTTGATCGTGGTTCTTTCGAGCAAGGGGTTGGACAAGGAGGACTTGGAGATGTTGCTGCAACTACATCTACAGATTGTAGGTTCCTTGTAATGTTCTCATTAAAATATGCTTGGCCTATTTCCTTAAAGTTTGTGTATGGTTGAATATACTTGTCTATTATTGATAAATTTAGTTTAATCTAATATTGGTAGAGTAGGAAGTCTGCTTTGTCTTCATTTTCTATTGGATTGTGGATATCATTAAGGAGCTTGGAGATCAAGTTCATCCTGGATTAAGTGAGGACAAGCTTCAGAAAAAGGTACATCATACTTTCTTCCTCTTTTCCCTTTTACTAGTTTAACTACATTTAAAGGAATGTTAGTGTCTAATGTTAGCATATTTATGTCTTGGTAGTAGGGGTCTAGAATCCAAGGGGATATTCACCTATCCATAGGGGTATTTTCCTACAACAAATATCTCATACACCAAGTTGATGAGATTTAAATGTGTGGACATGTGCACACAAGGTCAATGTGGATGGTGGAGAGGCACTTGAAATCATTGAAGGATTTTGTTAGACAAAGAGCACGTCCTAAGGGTTCTACGGTGGAGGGATATATGGTATATAAATCCATGGTGTATATTAGTCAGTATATTCCTAAATTAGCAACACCAACTATGCATGCATTGGATCGCATTTGGGATTTGAACTCCATCAAAAAATTTGAAGATCAAGAACACCTGTTGGGGAAAGGTAGAATGAAAAAAATGAGAGGTAATATATTAATCATTGTGGAGATTGATTATAATACATAAAAAATTTCATTTTTTTGTGTATATGATCATACTCATTAATATATTAATATCTATTATTTCATCAATTATTAATATTTACCATGGTTATAACTAATATTTAATATTGGTGAATTATGAGTTTTTGATTTAGTTGCTTAAGATTTGGATGCACTAGATTTATACATTGCAAACAATCTTGATTGGATGAATGTATGGTTTGAAATATGTAAACAACATCATGGTGGTAGGTTATCATGGAAACGAATATCTGAATTGGTTAGAGAAGCTCATCTTAATAGAGACGCCAATGTTATGAAAAGGGAAATTGATTTAGCATGTGGTTTCAAAGATGGAAAGGAAAGAAAATTCACCTATTTTATTCAGTTATTTTATATTATATTAATGTGATTACATGTGTACTATCTTTTTCAGATACTTTCCAAGTTATATAAATATGTTCATTTATTGATTGACAATGCATCTTTTACATATCTGGCATATTGCAGTTGAAACACCACAAGGCTATGTGGTGCAATGGTCATTAATTTCGCATCAAACAATTGGATGAAACTAGGAAATTTTTTTATAGTGGGATAACTGCAGTATTCCAGGTCACTAATGTTTCCTCTAGGAGTGACAAACATCCCTGAGAATATGAAAATATATACTATGGGTATTTGAATGATATACTTGGGTGTGACTTTAATTCCTTCAAATTAGTTATGTTCTACATCAAATGGTATAGGTTGTGAATGCATGAACGTGATGAGGAAAGAATTTTTATTCAACATGCCAATGGATTTCTGATGATTAAAAAAATGGTGTTTGAAAGAGGACATGATCGTTATGTTTTTCCAAGCCAATGTGAACATGCCTTTTACTCAAATATTCGAGGTGAGAGGGATTGGTTATTTGTTGTTAGATATGATCCAAGAGGAAGGACATTTAAGTATACTCATGTACAGGAAGAAGATGATATTGAAGAAGAAGATGATTCTCCATATCAGACAAAGAAAAAATATCATGCATGGTCGATAGACAAAGAAGACGAAGAAGATCATGATCTAGGCGTAGGAAACAATGCAAATCTTGATGATGATGTTGATGAAAATATGCTCGAAAATGACATTGATGACAATGATGATATCGCCAATCCTTTCAACACCATTTCTGAACCAGATGATGATACAGATGTCGAGTTCGATGAATAAGAAGATACATAATAAGGATGATAAAGATGTTGATTTGGATCATGTACGTGACTATATATTTTAATTTGTATGAATTATTCTCTTAAAATAATTTACTTATGTCATGGGTTAATTACATGTTTTTAAGTTTTATGTGACGTTTGTATATCCTATGTTACATGTTATTTAATTATTATGTGAAACCTAAAAATAGGTTCCAATATACTAGAGTATGTAGTAAACTAAAAATATCATTTGCAAACACATAATTTCATTTACTTCATTAATTTTTGTTTTGGTAGTTTCTATGCATGAATCTTACTATGTTGCTTTCGATTATTTTGAATTTTATAGATTGGGTATGGGGAATTGAGAGTGATGTGAGGGGGAGGGGAGGGGCCATATGAGCTTCCACATTCACGTGGTTGGCCTTGTTCAGTAGAGGATAAATTGTTCTTGAAACCAATAGAACCTCATTCATTTTTATACCATCATGATCATATATGTCATCATTGTTGTCATAGTATTGCATCAACAAATTTTCGATGAATGTGTTTGTCATTTCTATAGAATGTTCGTTGAAACTATTTGAAAACACAGGACTTTGGCCCATGAGTTATGTGGAAATAAGAAGGTGTTAGATGATATTTCCTATTTAAATAATGATTACATAATAAAATAAATCTTAAATATTGTACCAAAAAAGTACTTAGATAAGATCAAAAAACAAAGACAACAAATAATTGATGATCAAGCGCTTGTGCAATTTATCAAGTTCTTTTTTATCAAAATTATTGCATTCCCTCGAAGTACTATAATATGTGGGAACGTGTGTTTACAAACTCAAATATGACTCACACACCCACTCTATATATCCGATCTCAGCCTCGTTTCATTTGAACTTTCTCGGATTAATGTCATGCATGGAACTCCCAACAATATACACATCATCATGGTCGTGCTCTTTATTTTCATTGCCTATGTTGTACAAAACCAGCATCATGCCAATTAGTCCCATGTGTTTAGTGGCAAGAAGAAGGCACTAGATGGAATTTCATATTTAAATAATGATTTTGTACTAATAGTCTTTAATTTATGGAGCAAAGAAGTACTTAGATGAGAGCAAAAAACAAAGACAAGAAATAACTAATGAAGATTGTGAAATTTATATCAACTAGTACTTGTTTATCGACATTATTACATGTCCTTGTAGTACTAGATGCGGGAACATGTGTCTCAAAAGAATTTTAAAAGGAACAATGAAAAGACATCGTACTAGGACAAGACATGGGCAACACTAACCTGTGAATGGGGCTAACATTGAAATTTTTTCAAATTGTTTATGTATGCATTGAAATTTGACATGGATAGGCTATTTTCATGCCTTAATGATATGAGAGGGTTTCTAGACTCAAATTCTACTCACACACCCAATTGTTTCCATCATCAATTCATCATGTAAACCGTAAACCCTATTTTTATTTCAAAGTACACAAATTGGTTGACACAAGTTTTAAGTTTGCATCAGCATGTTGTCCCTTGACCAAGTTTTGAAGAAACATTGGCTGGGTTTGACCACTTTTAGAATTCGACAGGTTGGGTGAAGATGGAGCGCCCAGGCAGAGCTGAGATCACGGGATCTCACTTGTTTTGTGGACCCAACAAGGGGTTCATTAGGGTTTTTGTATTAGGGTTTTGGTATGTCAGCCCATGGGTTTAGCCATGATTAGGCCTTTTTGTAAGGGATGTAAAAGTATATATAGGAAGGAATGTAATGTAGAAAAATCGAAGTGTGCTTAGTGCAAGAAAAGTAATATCTAGCTAAGTGCAAGAGGCAAGTAGTTCTGAGTTTCTTTGTGCAACAGACCATGTATGTAAGGCTCTATGCCTCATAAAGGAGTTGGCTCTGTGCCATGACCTAATTTTGGGAAGGTGGATCTGGGGCACAGTGTGCAGATCACCTATCCAGTGAAAAGATTGGCTTTGTGGCTTAGTGCACAGGAGAAGAGGAATGTAAGGGATTGAAGCCTAATAAATAAGAAGAAGTAGTTGGTGGACGTAGCCCCGCACTGGAGTGAACCAAGTATATCATGTTTTTATGGTTTGCATTGTGCTATGATATTTATGATATAGATATGCTTAGAGCATTGATTATTATGAATGATAGAGAGATCTATGAATATTTAGTGCTTTGTCTATTTTTTGGATTTAACTTCTGATGCTAAGTGCGATGTATATTTTGCTATTGTAACTACGTCGATCTGTACTTATGGTTTGATATGCTATGTGAATAAATATAATGAACTAATGTGTGTTGTTCCTAAGTACTTTGCGAAGCTTTACAATCACATATCTGTGTCCCATATTGGTTACAGACACTTGAGTCCTGTAACCCCCCCTGCCTCTACCTCGGGTAAGACTTCGCCTGCTTTGCAGGTGTTGCCGAAAGGGCCGGTAGTTAGGGTTTTGTTGGTGCATTGTTGAAGCATTGAACTCTGGGTCTTCCCCTGTGCCAACACAACCTTTATTCATTTTTATTTGAGGTTATGCATTGTATATAGAATGTATGTGTCATATTTGTAATGAAAAATCCCTCTTTTCATTCATTGTTTAATCAAAACCATAAAAATATGCATGTTGATATGGTGTTGTGTCAATGTCGCTAAGTATTGCATGCATCGATGGCATCATTATGGTGTCATGGTAGAGTCAAATTTAAATATCATTATGGTGTCATGGTAGTGTCAAATTTAAATATGTATAAATTGATGATATGGGAGGGTTTCCAAACTCAAATATGACTCACACACCCACTCTATATATCCGATCACGGCCTAGTTTTGTTCGAAATTTCATTTAAATATGTATGAATTGATGATATGGGAGGGTTTGAATTGATGATATGGGAGGGAGTACATGCATCGTCAACTAGGGTACTACAAGATTCCCCTTCGATTGGACGTCGCTTGAAATGTTCCAACCCTGCTACTGAGAAGAGAAGTAAGCATCGTGATGATATAGCTAATGCGAAGCATATCCCATCACTATTACCTGATTACATACCACCTTTGGTTGGCACATTTAACTGCAAAAAATTTCCACAAGATTTCGAGTATACATTGATCATCGCATACATCCCAAAGGGGATACATGTAGAAGGAAGCTAGTTGGGACAGATCCCAGTATTGAAGAACAACGATTTCAATCTCAGTGATAGAAACAACTACGCAATGCTAGAACCTCACAGATATTTGATCAAGATGACTAGGAAGAATCCTCGCATAGTCTCCCAATCGTGGATTAAGGAGCTCGCGCAGTCCACGATACTCAACGTGATGAAGATCCCTCACTTTGGCCGACATTAGGAGGTTAACACTTGTGTTAAAATCCTCTTATTGTGCTATAATGGAGGATGTTTGTGGCTCAACAAGCGCATTATTGTGGATCCAACGTTGATCCACCTGATCACAGGAATGAGCATGCAGGGACCCAACCCTCAATAGTTCTACCCAAGGAAGACTTAAGATTGGTCCTTGACATAGCGCATAAAGGAGGCATACAACGAAGTTGAGAAGGGAAAGTTAGGATACAAGGTAGCCTCTATCCAGGATGGCATAGTGTGCCTTTCTTTCCAACTTATAGTTGGCAAACCCATTAGAAAGAACCACCCCACACAGGTCACTGGGTTCGTGGTGGACCTCACAGGAAAGTGCATGGAGGGGATGCAAATGAACTGGGCGAGCTACCTCATCAACAAGCTGGAGAAAGACTGTCGCGAAGCGTAGGATCAAGGATATGAGTTCTATTTCAGCTAGTTTATGGTGTTGATCACATTTGTCGCTTGGAAAATGCCGGAAGGAGATTCCTTCCAGGAGATAGAACCTTTGGAGCCATTGGTCACGAATTTATCCACTTTATGGTACATGAATGGCATGTCAAAGAAGTGGCATTCAAATGTAGTGTTCCATGCCTACTATCAACAAATGAAGTTTTCCATAGAATCATTCCCTCACATGAATCCATGAACATTACACCAGTATAGAAACTTAGCCAAGTTCCACACAGATCGACATTTCATTTATATCACTGCACGCAGGGATGAGAGCAAGGAGAAATTGCAGTCCTACTATAAGATGATTGACGAAGATATGGAAGAGATCACCAAGGAATGGTCGAAAAAGTTCCTTGTACCGATCGATGATGCAGAACTCTTTGACTTTGACATCATCGAAAGCCCCTTGGTCACCCAGTCCAAGAATGTCAAACAGACTAACGTGAAGAAGAAGAAGAAAAAGGAAGAAGTCCAAGACATAGAGACCGATGAGGAGGACAACGTCTCAGAAGAAGGTAGACCTAGCTCACCCACAAGAGGAGGAGGATATGAAGTAAATCAAGAAGTAGGAGGGGAAGAAGGAGAAAATAAAGGATAAGGATAATCTACACCATCGAAGACCCCCCTACTGATACAGAAACATCGAATAAGAGGAAGGGTTCTCTGCAAAAACCCTCGACAAGAAATAAGACCCACGCAAGTGAGCCCCAGCTAGAGGCTATGCTCATGGAGGATGACATTAGTCTAGTCCGTAGAGCAATGGAGGATGTGTCTAAGGACCTATTATAGAGATATGGCGTGAAGAAATAAGAGTTGTATGTAAGAGTTGAGAAAGATCTGAAGGAGATACATCGAGCTATTCAAGTTAGTTGTACAGTACATATTGCGCCCTCCTCGTCAGAGACTATAGAGTTGGGGGATGAACCAACCCAACTTCGAAGAATCATAGTTGAAACAGAGGCTCAACTTTAGCGAATCCAAGAATAAAAGGAACAGGCCACATAAGCCCTAAATAAAGAAAAAGAGGAGATCTTGGAGCAAATGGGAGTTGTGTAGTACTGTGTAATCGCATATGAAAATGAGAGAGATGAGTTTCGGGCAATGCTCGAGGGAGACAAAGTGAAGATATAGAAGGAAAAGGACTATCTTCTCGCAGAGTAGACTGCAGTCAAGGAAGTTGTGAGAAAATCACTTCTCTTTGTGCCAGGATCGGTATAGGAGGAACATGAGGCAGTTGAGGTCCAAGTGACGAAGCTCATTGAGGTTGTTCAGCAACTTCAAGAAAGGGTAACGGATTTGGATATTGAAGTGGAACCAAGCACTCCACGAGAAGTGCGCAATAAAAGGGAGGAAGATGCTAAGAGTGCAATGGAAAGAATCATAATCCTCACCTCAGAATGAAAGCAGCTAAGCAACAGAAGCGCATAGAACTATGAATGCCTAACGGAAGACCCAAATCTTAGGAAGTTGGAAGCACAACTATAGGAGGTGCAACAACATGCATTGACAATTCCAGTGCAGATGAAGTCGCTCACTGCAGTCAATAGAATGAATAGATCATAATAACAACACACAATCTAGCAACAAATTATTTCCATCCAGGGCAGAGTCATGGAAGTCATACAGAGGCTACAACTAGTGCAGGACGATGCCCACATGGTGTTTGATGAGATCGAAGGACAAGGCTCGCAGCTAAACCAAGTGGTTGAGATAGTGGAACAACGCCTAAAAGGGAATGTTACTGAGAAATTACTCCAAGAGCTCACTGAGAAGGAGGCTCAGGCGAAGCAGCAGGTCGAGGCAACAGGTTGAGGCAACTCGAGCTAAGCTCAAGGCCTTCAAATCAGTGTTTCCCAAATTTGAGTGACTTGGGACAAGATACGGGTGACTGTTGGGGGCCTGTTGGCCCTCGACCAAGTTTTGAGGAAACATTGGTTGGATTTGACCACTTTTGGACTTTGATAGGATGGTGGAAGATGGAGCTCCCAGGCGAAGCTGAGATCGCAGGATCTCACTTGTTTTGTGGACCCAACAAGGGGTTCATTAGGGTTTTTATATTAGGGTTTTGGTATGTTGGCACATGGGTTTACCCATGATTAGGACTTCTTGTAAGGGATGTAAAAGTATATATAGGAAGGAATGTAATGTAGAAGAAGCGAAGTGTGCTTAGTGCAATAAAAGTAGTATCTCGCTAAGTGCAAGAGGCAAGTAGTTCTGAGTTTCTTTGTGCAACAGACCGTGTATGTAAGGCTCTATGCCTCATAAAGGAGTTGGATCTATTCCTTGACCTGATTTTGGGAAGGTGGATCTAAGGCACAGTGCGAAGATCATCTGTCTAGTGCGAATCTTGGCTCTGTGACTTAGTGCACAGGAGCAGAGGAGTGTAAGAGATTGAATCCTAATAAAAAAGAAGAAGTAGTTAGTGGACGTAGCCCCACACTGGGGTGAACCACGTATATCACGTGTTGATGGTTTTCATTGTGTTATGATATTTATGCTATAGATATGATTAGAGCATTGATTATTATGAATGATAGAGAGATATGAATTTTTATTGCTTTGTCTATCTGTTGGATTTAACTTATGATGATAAGTGCGATGTATATTTTTCTATTGTTACTGCATCGATCTATACTTAGGGTTTGATCTGCGATGTGAATAAAGATAACAAATTAATGTGTGTTGTTCCTAAGTACTTTGTGAAGCATTACAATCACATATATGTGTCCCAGCTTGGTTACATACACTTGAGTCCTGAAACCCCCCCTGCCTCTACCTCAGGTGAGACTTTGCCTACTTCATAGGTGTTGCCGAAAGGGCCGGTAGTTAGGGTTTTGTTGGTGCATTGTTGAAGCATTGAACCCTGGATCTGCCCCTGTGCCAACACAACCTTTATTCATTTTTCTTTCAAGTTATACATTGTATATAGAATGTATGTGTGTCATATTTGTGATTAAAAATCCATCTTTTCATTCATTGTTTAATCAACTCCATAAACATATGCATGTCGAGATGGTGTTGTGTCAATGTCGCTAAGTATTGCATGTGTCGATGGAATCAGTATGGTGTCATGGTAGTGTCAAATTTAAATATCATTATGGTGTCATGGTAGTGTCAAATTTAAATATGTATAAATTGATGATATGGGAGGGTTTCCAAACTCAAATATGACTCACACACCCACTCTATATATCCGATCACGGCCTAGTTTTGTTCGAAATTTCTCGGATTAGTGTTGTGGTGCATGGAACTCAACACCACAAATTATGATAGATATGAAAGAATATGCAAGCTCATTGTTTCCTAGATAACACTACAAAACTCAAAAAGTAATTTGTTAATAAAGGAAACATAAGTACATTGGTAAGTGGTGCAACACTCATAAGACTTCCAACCATGACAAGTCGAAATGTTGATTCATGTAGACTCTTTTAGCACAAATTTGTGATCCTTCTTCACAAGATCATGACAAGGGAAAATATTTTTCCTTATTTACACTTGAATCCTCTATCTTTCTTGTTATCCTAATGCACATAGACTAGGCTCCCTAATCATGAAAAATTGAATCGGGGATAGAGAAATACAATGTCTTTCATAGTCAAATGTGTGTTCAAAAAAACCCTCTTAATTTTAGCATTGACAATGGGATTCAAAGGAATATAATCTCTTCAATCATTCTTTGGCCCAAAATTAGCTACCCAACTCTACCCATAACCCTACAACATCAAATGGCTCAATTAAAGGAAGGAATTATATGTCACCCATCAATTCACTTTCAATACATTATCTACCCCTAGAAAGACGAATGGTGACAAGGCTTGTTGCACATATGGATATATGTGATGCAATTATAAAATAATGATACATGTGGGAAACACATAGAATCTATAAAAGTTTCCCTTGGTGTTTCATCCTGAACACCAAAGAGAATCTTTTTCACATTCCCAAGGTAAAGTATAATATAGATCTTTAGACAGATGAAGTAACATGTGATGTTGAACCTATGGATCTATGTGATTTGATTCTAGAACAACCATAGCTATGTGAAAGGCAATAAATCTATAAATCTCACCTTCAAAGCATTGTCCTCGACATCAGAGAGAAACATTTTCACATTCTTGAAGTAAAGCATAAGATGGATCTCTTTAATTTCTGCAAAACAATGTTGTAAATTGAATAGTCGTACAAAAAAAACTCATTTTGTTGATTATCTAACAAATTGTCATCCACAATACTATTTTCCTTGTACAAGTTTCATCCATCATGCACCTTTTGTAACAAAAATAGTCATAAATGTTTTTGAAGAAATACATAAATGTATTTTAATAACCCTCTATAATTCCACTCCATTGTCAATTAAAGCATCATATCAACCTATTTCCTAGAGAATTATTACCCAATAAACCTTATATTACAAATAATTTCTAGATAATGATGAGATACCCAAAAAATATAGGGTCTCTTACAGAAGGCATACATTTGATTGAACACATCACCATGTGCAAGCATGATTGTGCTAGTGTCAAAGAAAGTTGGTTCTTAGTGTGCATGCATTCACAATTGGAGCTATGTGATGTGATGATAGCACAACCATGGCTATGGGAAAGGCACTAAATCTATAAATCATACCTTCAGAGCATTGTCCTCGACATCAAACATAATTATTTTTCACATTCTTGAAGTAAAGCATAATATGGATCTCTTTAATTTATGCAAAACAATGTTGTAAATTGAATAGTCATACATAAAAACTCATTTTGTTGATTATCTAAAAAATCATTGTCAACAATACTATTTCCCTTGTACAAGTTTCATCCATCATGCACTTTGTGCAACAAAAATAGTCATCAATGTTTTTAAAGAAATACATAAATTTATTTTTAAAACCCTCTAGAATTCCACTCCATTGTCAATTAAAGCATCATATCAACCTATTTCCTAGAGAAGTATTACAACTCCATAAAAATCATTGCTAGATAATGATTATATACCCAACAAATATAAGGTCTCTTACATAAGGGATACATTTGATTGAACACATCACCATGTGCGAGCACGATTGTGCTAATGTCAAAGAAAGATGGTTATTAGTGTGTGTGTGTGTGTGCATTCACAATTGCTCCTTCAACAAGATCACAATGAGGGAACAATACTCCATTCCTTGAATTGATGTTATTGTAGACATAATGAAGTGAGAAATGTACACCATAATCAAATTGAAATATAACTACCACCAAGGTCATTCCAACCCTAGGGATCTTTGGAATACTACATTTGAAGCTAAGGATGACTTGTATGAGTGGTTGGTGATGCCCTTTGACTAAACCAATGCTCATGCATCATTCTGAAACGTTTCATAGTTAAATTTTTGATTCATATTAATCATGTTTTGGTTTTTAGTAGTACATGGGAAGAACATTATGACCAATTTGAACACTTTGCAAAACCAAAATCTCTTTGCTAACCTAGATAAATGTGACTTCACTGGGAAGCACATATGGTACTTCATCATCATTGTTGATGAAAAAAAATTGCATGTATATCCTGAGAAGGTATATATCATCATAGAATGGTCCACCATGACCAGCCTAACCAAGTTACATAATTTCTTGGGCTTAGTGAACTTCTACAAAAGGTTTGTGTTGGGATTATCCCATGTTGTACACCCTCTCCACTCTTTACTATGTGGGATTTCCACAAAGATCATGTTCAGAAGGGACAAAATAAAAAATCAAGGCTTTGAATAATTCAAAAGCAAACTTAACTCTTTTTTGGTCCTATAAATCCTTGATTTACATCATCCCTTTAAGACTCATACCTGAAATTATGATCTCGATGTTATTTTCCTACAAAATGGGCATATCCTTGCACACCACTTTAAAACTTTTAGTGATGCTATTAGAAATTACTCCATTTACATCAAATAAATTTTATGTGATCATCCAAGTTGTTAAGAAATGGAAACATTACATGCTTGGGAAGGAGACTCTTAAACACTCCAACCATAAGCATTCATTGTGTGTCTAGACATAAGCAAATTTTGAAGCATGAACCAATTCAAGTGGATAACCTATCTACAAAAATTGCACTTGGTGATCAACATAAGCATGGCACATCTAACTATGTCAAAGGTTACTTATGTCAAACACCATTTCATGCATTGTTGACTATTCTAAACAATTATGAATATCAAACACACAATTTGTTGAAGCACTACATAGTGGATCTAGTATTAAACCATATTTATGTAGATATTATCAAAGGAGTATCATGACCAAATTTTCATTGTGTAACTTATTTTTCCACACTATAATCCTATGTCCCCCCACACATGAGTACAAAATGATTATTTTGGAGGCACATTCCTCTAAGGAAGAGGATCATTTTTTTGTCCACAAGACATTGATTATGTTACAAAAGTATTTTTGTTGGTTTCACTATCCCATTGGAATTGAATTATATATTAAGAGATGTGTTTCTTGTGTGAGTACAAAACTTACCAACATGAGGTATGGGTTATATATACCTCTATCGATTCCTTTTCACCCATGGGAATTAATCTCTGTGGATTTTTTGTGAGGTTCCCTTATCACATTCCACCACCATAATGCAATTTTTGGTCAATTGGTTCTTCTATATGGTGATCTTTGTGCCATGAATAAGACATTGTGAAACACTTATTCACATATATTTGGTTATATATAAGTCATCCACGTCTATTGTTCATGAAAAATATATCAAATTCATTTCTACAATTAGGAATCTCTTTGGGATCTGCGTGACACAATTTTGGACACATCGACAATGTTCCATTCTTAATTAAACAAAAGTTGTTAACCAAACTCTTTTGCACTTGTGTCACATGTATAATCACAAGAATCCATGTATAATCACAAGAATTCATGCACATATGATGAAAAAACTTGCTTCCATTCACTAATTTTTATAACTTCCTCAATATAATGTGACACAATGTGGCCCCTTTGAAATATGCTTTGGATTTCAACCTATTGGCCAATGGTCATTTCCTATATGACACCTCCAATGGTGGGAACCTTTGTGTCTACATATAAAATATGTTAAAAAAGAAACACACTTCATTGATCACATCCAAAATACTCAGTGCAAGTAGATGATATTCCATGAAAAGCCTTGCCAAAGTTCAATAAGTGGCATGACAATGATTGTGTCTTCAACAACTTCTTAGTTAGGGACAATGTGTGGCTTCGTATTTGGAAAGAAAAAATCAAGGCCTCATATATCAAGTGTATGTCACTACAATACATGCCATATATCATCACCAAGTGCTGTGGTTATAAGGTATTCAAGCTCAAATTTCCACCCTACCTTGGGGTGCATCAAATATTCAATGTTGAGCTCATATGCCCTTATAGTCCTTCAATACCTTAGTAAAGTACAACACAGTGAAAGCATTCAATGGAGATCGATATGAAATTCAACTAACCAATGACTTATAATCAAGTCATTAATAACATGATGTGCCATGCATGCCACAAGTATAGGTCCTGCACCCTATAACTCCTTGATAATACACAATAAACATGGTGTTTTAAATAGACCATTTGAAATACGTGTAAGGATTGGATGAGTTTTAGGTCGAATTCCATTACCTCTAAACCTACTTAAGGTGTATAATATAATGTCTATTTCAGTTTTGCACTACTATGTATTGGACATATCCCATGAGATAATAAGAGTAATTTATATGTGACTGATGAAAGGTCATTCCAAACTAGGCTAGTATAGATATTTCAAAGTATATGGTCTTGATTATGTATTAAGTAAATTCCAATGGGACAAGTATATCCGAAGATCTATTATCTAGGAGGACACAAAGACCATGCGTCGACTCTCAAGATTACCCTGCACTTTTTACTAGACTATAACTTCAAGAAAAAGTTTCCTAAAGAGTGGGTGTATGTAATGTTGGACACACTGACTACACTAAGAGGAGGGGGGGGTGAATAGTGTAGGGCTCTTTTTCCCAAAAATTCCCTTTCACAAAAATCATTAGTTAGAAATCACCATTTACCCATTACTTATTGATGTCATTTATAACCAGTTAAATGTGAACATACATCACCAACATATATCAACAACATTTCATCAATAAATCATCACCACAAGAAACACAAATAACACAAGATGTATGTACAATTTTCTTTTTATTATGGACTACAATCCTTGGGTTTATCAGAAACAACTGAATAGACTACAACTCTACATGAGCACCATCTCTATAATACAAGACTCAACTTACACCCTCGGCACCAACTGAGATGAGGAAACAATCCTCAACAGATATTAATATGTCAATAGGTATGTGACATGTTGGTAGTGCAACATATGTATGTATGCGCTCTACCAGTAGTATAGCTTGCGTATGTACACGACCAGTATGTACTATAGCCTGCATATCACATCTGAGTATTTAGGGTTTTCTTTTCAAGATAAAAATAGATCCTCTGCAACCTTCAACCACATTCTCTTCTTTCTTTCACTTTCCAATCTGACCCATAACCAATCACAACACATCCAAGCTCTCCAACAACTTAATCACGCTCCTCAACCATACAATATGAATGCTACTCAATCATGTATAAGAAATAAACATATTATGGAAATCATATCAGTACTGAATCATAAGAGTGTTTCTCACTCTATCAACCAACACAAACCACATCACAACAACCATACCAATAATTCCTTAAGCATTCACTACACAACAAGAAAGAGTATCCATCAAGACAATAATGTAACCATACCAAAATTTCTATGGCAGATCTGAGCCCATAGAAGGAAGATCTGGAACCAGCTTCAGTCTTCAAGAGCCTGGAACCATGTCACACACAAGTCTTCATGACTTCATCCACTGTACACACCCTGTCCTCATTCAACCTGTGTATGTATGTGCCCTCGCTCACTACAGCCTGCGTATACCTCAGAAACTATGGTTTTTGAACTTCTGACACTTTGGTTGTCATGATATCAAACTTACTGAATCTTTGATGCATCCATGAGATCTTCCATACTCTCTCTCTCTCTCAGAATAGATCTTCAATACATGCTCAAGAGATACTTATTCACAAGAGACCCTTGCCTCTTATTTATACTCTTCAAGTAGCTTCCTTAGAAGCATATTCTAGGTCACTTAACCCACCTCTAGGTCACTTAACCCATTTCTAGGTCACTTAACCCATTTTCCTCATTTTATGGTTAACCACTTTCCATATTTAGAAAGTTCTCCATTACTTTATCATTTAAATATTACTCCTTGACTTTGTCACCTCACTTTATCATTTAAATAATATTCTTTGATTTTGTCACTTCACTTTATTATATAAATAAACCTCCTTGACTTTCTCACTTTACTTTATCATTTAAATAATAATTTCGTCTCTGCAATCTCTTTGACTTCTTTGACCTTTTGGAGATTCAAGCCTACATATGAGGGTCCTCCAACTTCATAAGGCCATAACTCTCAAACCATGAATAGTTATGCAACATTCCACATACCACCGTAAATGGCATGACAAGCACTATCCAACAAGGACAATTTCACTGAAAAATTCATTGATCTTCATCTCATTATTCAAAAATTGAGCATGTCCTTTTTTATTTCCCCAGTGGAGTCACCAATACTATTGTAGATATTTTTCATTATTACTAACTAATGGATTCCCCGATGAGTGGGTTGATAGATCACCATAGATAATTGATAAAACACTAAACTTCTTTCCTATACATAATGATTATGATGTGAAATGCAATGTCGATGGGGAAAAGGACATACCTTCTATTCATGGCTGACCAAGTGAGCAATTTTGATCCAAAAGGCTTAATCTCTGATTTCATTTGTAAATATGCACAAAATAAAACATGAACAACCTTTCGGCCTACTCCAAGATATACACTTCAAGTAATTTCAAAACACTACATCTAAACTAATTTCAAGTTAAGTAATTCACCACCAACTCCTAGATCTTTACATAACAAACATGCATAATAGTAACACAAGAAAATGGGAGGGAAAAAAAGTAGATCTATATTAAAATAAATGTGTGTACAATAAGCAAACCATACTTGATCTTGCTACAACACCTCTATCACTCAGATCTAGGTCCCTCCATACTTTTCCACAAGGAAACAACTTCTCCTTAGTAAATGGATATTGATGTATCACAATGGTTGTAAGATCTAGAAAAATATAGCATCATCAATGTCATGTCAAGACCTATCTAGAGAGATATAAGGGCTCTCTCAAGAACATAACCAAGGATCAAAGGATATTGGAAAGGCTCATCACAAATTTGACCAACATAAGGGTGATAACCATAAATATACATGTATCAATATCACCAATACCCTCTCATTTATAGGCTTAGATATTATTCATAACTGATAGAGAGAGAAATCATGGCCCTATAAGTGTGTAGCCTCGAAAAAAATCTACTTGATATTTGCACCTATGTGATTTTTTGGACCATTCTATCTTGTGCATGTGGTCTACTCACTAACAAAATGTGCACATGCGACTGAAGGTACAACCAAAAAGGTACCTTTCAAATACTTCTTCCTAGAGTGAGGGAAGATTAGGACAAATAGATGGAAATGTGATTTCATTTAGTAGATATGATACACGAAAAAGGACCAGAGGTGAAAAATTTTGAAGAAAATTTCATAAACACATGGAATATTTTCTTGTCGAAGGAGGATCATGCTCTTATGATGATGAGAGAATAGGAGACATAGAGGTTCCACTCAGGCATAAGCATCTGGTGAAACAATGGGTGTCTAAGGAACTGCCTCTGTTAGACATTGACTTCATTGTCAACAATATGACATATCGCATTGAACCATCCTCCCTGCATGGCTTAAGGATATTTTCCATGGATGGAATAACTGTAAAATACAATACAATAATTGAATTGATGGACTATTTTGGACCATGTTACAATTATAACGATTGTATTTGGTTGGTCCGGTACATGCGAAGTATGCAGAGATATGCACTCACCGCAAATTATATACAGCTAATAAACAACAATAAAAATAGGGGAGAAACTATATATATTGATGGAAGGCCTAAAGCTTTTAGAAATATTGCAAGATTTATAAACATCACATGACCCAAGACAACAAACAAGAAACCAAATTGCATATATGAGGGACGTGAAGAGAATTGGGTTGTCTTGTGACCAATAAAAAAGATCGCTCCCTGGAAGAGTTATTAGTGGATTACCATTTGAATCGAATAGAAACATCGACTAATAGTGTGTGGGTACTTATGAAACACATTTTTAAGCAACCTCTACTTATTGCATTGTATAACAATGTTTTAAATATTTCACGATCCCAATTTTATAATAGTGTGGGAGGTTGATCGTTGAGGTTGATTTTATTTGTGTGGCAAGCCGTTTTTTGTTATCGTTAACAATTTTTTAAATATTTGGGGGTTCTAATTATATTCTAATGTGGCAGGATGATCGTGGAAAAGGGACATCCACAGAACATGTAAATGATTATCAAATTCGACATTCATTTTACGCGAATTTTATTATTTGTTTATATAATTTTATTTGTGCGGCGATCAATTATTTCATTTGTTTATATAATTGAAATAACATTGATTTTTTTGAAATTATATGTAGTCTACAAACCATGTTGATCATTATTCCTCTGATGAGGAGGGTTTGTATTCATCCCCTAATCCAATGGTATTGATAAAAAAAATATCATTAAAGTGAACAAGGAACTTGCTAGCTTGTTAGACCATTAAGATCAAACTCTTGACATCCTAGAAAGGATCAATCTGCTTATGTCACAGCTTAACACATATAAGGTAATAACCATAATTTAAATTTTTTTTTTTTTAATGTACTCATATGTTCAATCATGAAACTCCATTTTTTAACTTTTACATTATCTCACGAAAAAACATTCTCTTTCTTATAAAGATATTTTTGGATCTTGTTCAGCCCGATGTTGGTAGTAGTGGTGCTACAGAGATGCCAAAAGGTCCTGATGTGGGTTTTCATATAGCTTATAGAGTATTGTTTACTTCTCCATCTTCCACACTTTTAGATAGGAGCCATTCCATGCACCACTAGACATCCACATAGTGGCCAGGCTCTAGAGGTGGTGACAGAGATGAGGATGATGATGTGGTTGATATGGTTGCATTTCCTGGAGCTAGATGTGTGACCATCATGGGGACCCTTCCATGCACATTTTTGGTCAATGATAACGGAATTCCATTAAAACAAATAAGACTTCTAGGTAGTTTTTCATATTTTAATTGTTTCATGTTGTCCATCTCATACATAAATCATCTAGATTATTATTTTTAAATTAATGATCATATCTTTTTGTGTGTAAGAAATGACCATTTTTATAGACACCTAGAGAGCAAGGTCTTGTTGATTTTTGGGGAAACCTTACTAATGAGGTGGAGTTTCTAGAATTCCAACCTCAAAAAATAACTTATGGATTATCTTGAAAGCCTCTTTGGAGTAGAGACATTCAATAAAAAAGCGGTCACATTTGCAGTGGGAAAATATTTAAAATATACGTGGGATGTTTATAGATGAAAATCAGTAGGAAACCCTAGGTATGAGCATCCTCCCTCGATTCCAGAGAGGTATTGGAAGGAAATCATTGATGATGCAAAAGAAAATATATTGAAAAAAATCAGGAGAAAAAATAATTGGTACCCCAAGATAAATTACAATATTATGATTTCAATACCCTTAATTTTCTTAAGATCTAGATAAAACTCTGGTATATAACATACTTGAAAATTTTGATGATAGGTTGCCTGACACTTCGAAGGAAACCAAATCAAGGATTTCCAAACATGGGTAACACAAGCTAGGCCAAGACAACTACTTGAGGTTACAGTCACAAATCGTATGTACCCAGTCTGGTAATTGCAACCAAAACCATTAAAAAAAAATACTCTTATGTAATGTAGGGTAACGATTTTGGAACTGAAACCACGGAGGAAGACCTCCAACTTGGTTACAAGTATGGATATAAAGTCATGGTTGATCATAGTAAAATCATGGGGCACACCCCAAGATCTAGTTTGTGGGATAACATAAATAAAAATCATTCCACATTAACCTTTCATTAATTATAAAATATGTAAATGTTTGATATTGTCCATAACTTTAATTTCTTACTATGTTTTAATCAGGGGAGTAGAACTATCAAAGAAACCATTAGCACTGAAAACATAGTGTTGATAGTGCAGTATGGCCTGGAGATCGTGGTGCTCCCCAGCAGCCCCATCCCATTGCAGTGCAACCCCAAGATGTTCATGTGACTAAGGCCCATGACGGTAAAATGGTTGTATATTAATCATATACTTAATAATTTTGTACTTATAAATTTTGGACTTCTAATTTTTATTACTTATACATTTACAATTTTTTCCTTATAAATTGTGTTGTTTCAATGGAAAAGAATGTCTTAGCTGAGCCTCCTCAACTTGAAGATCAGGGAAACATGGTATCCATTCCAACGATTTCGATTAGTGTACCAGGTAAATAATTACATTGCAGAGGTTATTTTTAGTATTAATGAACTACTTCAATGATATTTAAAAATTGGCCATACAAATTTAATATTTTTTGTTTTTGTAGTTGATGGCCCCTCACAGCAGCCTCCACGATGTAGGTATGAGACCAGGTGTGCTCGGCATGAAAGGAATGAAGCTACATCAGTTGTTGAAGAGCACTCAGTAAATGAAGGCATGGAGATTGATGAATGACTTAAGAACTAGAAAACACAAAAGAAGACTAAAAGAAATTGATGATGTATAATAATTTTATAAGACAGATAGATGTACATTATATAGCTAGTATATTTGGAACATATTTTGAATGATAAATCTCATTTATAAAAAATATTTTTTTATGACATATGCCTTTGAATGATAAACCTCATTTATAACTTTACAATCACTTTTTATCACTTTTGAATATTTTTAATGCAAATTTTTAAGTAGAATATAGATTGGGTATTGGATAATTGAGAGTG
>ML825233.1:0-17324 GCA_009831015.1 Picea engelmannii | reverse complement strand
TTCTCTAGCACCCACTAGAAGGAAGCACCAACTCCCTTAATGTTCCAGCACCAACTGGATGGAAGCACCAACTTCCAGTTACACAGGCTCCAACCTGTATAACAAAGAACACTTGTTCTCCCTTGCACCACCCTACCACCCTGTTTTCTCTGGCTGCAACCAGATGGAAGCTACAAATCCCTGTTTTCAAGCTCCCACTTGAACCTCTGAGGACAACATTCCTCCCTAGCACCTCCCAACCACCCTGGAATATAAATGAATAATTAAACAACCAACTACACAGATAAATCGATTCTTACCACTTCTTCTTTGTTCTGTAAATCTGGTCTTCTTCTAATTGTTCTACAACTCTTCTCTTCCTTTGTCTGTTCTGCAATTCTGCTCTGCTTCAACTTGTTTTGTCATTCTTCTCTACTTCAAGTCTTTTCCTCATCTATTACTCTTCTCTGAGTTTTATCTCACACTACGCATATTTTCAGTCTCACACTGCGCATCCTTTGATTTTCCCTTTCTTACAGTTTAGTTCATTTTTCGTCCATAAAAACCAACCACGCACAGTCTGTATCTTTTTATTTTATGCACACACACCCACAGTAGTTACACTTTGCATCTTCTTAGGAAAAAGAAAACCGTCTAAGCAACTGAAATGCCAACCGATCAAGAATCATGACTCAGTTTAGCTAACAGATTTGTTACTGATCAATTAACTATGAGATGGAACAGTAACCCTCTGATCATATTCAAACTCACTTGAACCGTTGGATTAAGAATAAAGAATCTTGTGCCTATTTCGCCATTTTGTAATTCGACATTTCGGGATCCCTGTGGTGAAGCTTAGCACCTCTAGCTTCTTCCTCCATCTTCCATCGATGTGCCCAATGGTTGTGACCACACACTTATGCATAAATAGCTTTCATGATTTTTCATTTCATGAATCTGGAGATGAGGCATCTCGACTCTCCAAGTCACGATCCCTGAAACTCCAAAATGGAGCTTATTTGAATTGACTCCTTCCCTTCTCGTGACCACTAGCAGTGACCATAGGCTGTGCCAAAAAGGCGCTTCATATTTCACAAGTTTCCACACCATGCTTCGTTGACTCCAAGTCAGCGAAACTCCAATCGCTTGCCACTTGACCTATGATTCGACGATTCAGATCTGATCTTGATTCAATAGCTCAGATCATATCGCAATTTCATTGTTCTTGTGGTTATGTTTCTTGCCTCTCCAAGTCGCGATTCGTGAAACTCCAAAATGGAGTCGGATCAACGGTCCAGATCATACCTTGATCTGACGGCTTTGATTAAATCGTGATTTCACATATCACGATTTCGGAGGTTATGTTTCTTGCCTCTCCTAGTCGCGATTCGTGAAACTCGGATATGGAGCTTGGATCAATGGTCCACGTTCTTGGTGATCTGACGGTCCTGATCTTTTCGCGATATCGCATCTTGTTGTTCCTTATATGGAGGTTCTCGTCACTCCAAGTCACGATAGGCGAGACTCCGAGATGGAGTTGGATCAACGGTCCACAACAAACCTCGATCTGACGACTAAGATAGTTTCTCGATTTCGCATATCGTGAATTCGAGAGGTTAGGGAACCCCGTTCCTTTGAATTTCCAGTCAGCGACATGATGATCTTTCGCCATGTGTCCTTACTGAATATGGATGGTCCTCCTTCTTTCGGGATTTTGTGAGCCCACTTCTCCTTGCACTTTAATAAACGTGTAGGTTTTCGCTGATCCAACGATGATCGGAACTTATGCTCAGATCTGATGCCTGAGATCTGTCCTCCTCTTCTGCGTGTTCTTCTTGTCTACAATTAGATCTGACGGTCCTCCTTCTTTCGGGAATTAAAAAAAAAGGGATCCAACGATCAGAAATGTTGCTTCTCCTCCCGAGCTTACTTTGTTCCACTTACTCTGATTTTGCCATCGATGATCTGCCAACAATCCTCTGCACTATCTCTTCTGAAGTTATTCGAATCTTCTCTGCAACGTCTTCTCATAATTCCCATCTATTACATACTTTTTGTACTCATGCCATCTTCATTGTTGTACTTGCCATCAATGACAAGAAAACAAGCATGCATTGTCTGTTAAATATTTGCCAACATTAGTAACCTTATATCCTAATTGCCTCATGTCCATAAGTAATACGGTCTCATATATTATGCATAATAAGTAGTGGGTTCACTATAGAGTACAAGCTTAGAGATATGAGTACTAAAGCTTCTGTAATCAATAGACACTCTGAAATTGAAATTGTAATAAGCTTCTTTGTATTCTGAAACACTGAGTCAATCTACCAAATATATCTGACTCGATAGAAGGACATACAATTGAAAACATCCAAATACTAATAGAAATTTGACTATATCTCAAACCAATAGCATTGATATCATGTTGGAGAACTAGGGAAATATGCATATCATAGAGCTAGGTATTCCAATAAGAGGAGCCATTTAAATACATTGTTACAACACTTGATCCTAATTGAACATAGTTCAACATACATATAAGTATAAGAAACCAAATTATTTCCATACCAACACATTAAGGGAGCAAATATTTTCAATAATAATACACACACCAATTCAAAATTTATCATTAACAAAGGATACATATATACATAGAGAGGAGATGTCTCGAGAGACAAGTATCTCCTATAATCTCTCAACACTTACTCCTTAATTCACTCAAAAATCTCTCAACAAATATCTCAAGCATATTTCTAAAACTCTAATTAGACCTTCAGGATATAAAAACTAACAACAATTAATATACAATATTTCCAAATGCATTATTATTCCAACATTTCTCCCCCATAATGATCATTTGGAAATATTCCAAGATCATCTCTGAATTTTCAAAACTTTTCCTTTGATAGTACTTTGGTGAATATATCTACTACTTGGTCTTATGTTCTGCAATATATAATTGTTGTGTTGGTTTTGACACTTGGGTGAGAAAAACAACACTTTCATGCCTAGTTGGGCCTGCTAGACAAGACAGAAGTTTGTGAGTGGGTTAAACAAGTCAAACACATGTAATAAACAAAGAAACAAACTAAAACAACTAAGAAATAAAAGTTAGAATGCATAAGAAACTCAAAACCATAAACAATCAACCAATGACCAAGATAATGCCACCAATGGATAACTATATAAGTAGGCAAAACACCGTAGAGAAAAATGAAGACTTATGAGTCCCCTCTTCCTCCTTGGGAGGGCTATTGAGTTCCCTAATGGTTAGCTCTTCTTTCAATGGAATAAAAATGACAAATAGTGAAGAAAATCAATGCTTATTCCCTCAAGAGGTGAGTGGAATGGCCTATTACAATGATGCTTGAATACTCCAAGGAGGAAAGATGATTCTCAAGGGAGAATTGAGGAAGCATAACAATACTATGAACATATTGGTTTCTTAGTGCACCCATGGCTCTTATTTATAGCATTTCTTCAGGGAAAAATGTAATTGGTTCTTGGTGTGAACAAGGGGCCTTTTAGGGAACCCTTTGGTCCTTGACCAGCCCACCATTCATATTTTGCTCAAATATGGAGGTCAAATCAGGTTGGGTTCTAGTCCATAAGTGGTTGGGGGGGCGACAAGAACCATAAATGTGTCATTCATGAGAATGTGCATATTTTCTCATACACAGTCACACATTTGGCACATTGTGTGCTCTAAGGGATTTGTTGACCCACACACTGTGTGCACGCTTCCTTTGGTGACTTTGTGCATGTCAATTTATTCCCAATTGTATAGTTTTTTTCCTTTTGAAATGTATTTTAGTGTTGCAGGTGAACTAATTGTTGTTGGCATTGATGTATTTTTGTAACCATTTGCGTGCAATGTTGCAAATGAAATTTCAGTGATAACAGATGCCCCCTGATGTGTGAGGTTAGGAGCATACATATAGTCAAAATACATCAATGTTTATTCTATGGAGAGTGCCATTGTAATGAAGAGTGTTGAGAGGAACTGTAAGAGTGATCCATCGGAGGGAGAGGGGAAATTGTGGGACCCAAACCTTTCTCTAGGGAAAAAATAAAATCTGTATACAAATGAGGTAGGCATGCCCCATACTCATGTCATGTAACCAAAATGTAAGAAGGTAATTGAAGATGTATGTTGTTGTAGATAACTGCAGTGCCCTCCGGGGTAGTTGATAACAATAGATGACAATTATGAATGGTGAACATACTATTAAGTGAGGAAAGGATACCTGTAAGAAGGGTCGATGACTCGTAGGCATTGATGGCCTAACGAATTCAAAGGTCTTCGGCTAGTATAAAACAAATGCAATAGTCGCATAGTAAGAACCACCCTAACATGAGATTTTTCTGAAGTCGGATGTGATGGGGGTCAATGGAATCAAAGAGCAATGATGATTCTCTTTGTTTCATCCGATACTCCTCATTGTAAAGGTAATGAGAGTAAAGATACTACCGCCCTTATGGAAACTGTGTTGATGTCAACAGAAAGGGTGGTGTGACTCCAAAAAGCAAAGGGATTTGAAAAATCTACTGAGATGAGATCAGGAACTGGAAGGTAACATGGACGAAGTCAATATGTGGTGAGACTCAAGACTTCCCTTGGTTGGGGAATGTTGAAGAATGATTGGAAACAACAATAAAATTGTATCTAGTGTCATGGGGATGACTAGATATGGGTTTAAATTGTACCAGAGGCTTGAAAAAGTGGACAAAATTAGAGATCACGGGAACATGGATTTGGGATACTCAGGGTTTATGAATGAGAGAGAGTGGATTCCCCAACCGAGGGAGACATGGGTTTCTTTGCTGGAAAAAAGAAGTTCATCAAGGGTGATGACAAAAAGCTAAGTAAATGTTGGAAACAAAGGATTTTTACAATTACCAAGTAAATAAAGATCAATTTGGGATGAATGTACAGATACAGAAATGGGTGCCCTGGTGCAAGATGGCTTTGTCTGTGAGGTCGCAAGTTGCGAAGAGAACTGGTGGAGGGTGGGGCCCCCATGGATCGGTTAATGTATGAGGTAAATGAATGGTGGGCAATATGCAGATGGGAAAATTGATGGTGGATGAGATGGAGGGATAATGATACTGCAGAGATGCAGTTAATAGAATCGAGATGAGGTGACCTAGGATCCCATTGGGAAAGATAGAAATATGATGAGAAGAAGTATCTGGACTATTCTTGGAAGTGCATAAGACTATGATTGTCAAGTTGTCAAGGGGAACTATGAATGTCAAGTTGTCAAGGGGAACTATGAATGGGAAATCAACATGATTTTCAAGTTGTCAAGGGGAACTATGAATGGGAAAACTCATGTGGGGGAGAGTGTTGTCGAGTGACAGTCCCACAATGCAACAGAGATGACGGTACTATAGATTTGTATGTCTGGACACTAAAGGTGAACGTCAAAGGGTGTGACTGGGAAATGCAATTGAGTTTTAGAGGGAATAATTACATGGCAATGTCGAACATATACCTGAACGGGTTGCATCATTTGTGATGACCAAGTACATGAAAACATAAAAAACAAATACCCAATATGAAAAATATCTGATGTTAAAGAAAATATAATAGTTATCTGATCATTTTGAACATGAGCATGTGTACCTAAACATGACATGAGAAAAATGCTCCCTTGAGGCCAAGTTCAGATGATGACTCGGGGAATGTGACTGTGTAGATGGTAGGACCATGGTCCCATGGCTGAGAAAGGATCGAGAAAAAGAGGCTTTTGGCTCCTGTAGCTGAGTGTGAAAGTTTGGAAAAAGGGACTATATATGGCCGGTGGGCCCACAATGCCACCTCATTTGTACTCATCGCTATAGTGATTTGAGGAGAGAATTTGGAGGAGATTTGGAGATTACAGGAGCTCGAGTCGACCAATTTGGGATTTGCAAGAGTCAGGTTAGTGGTCCCATCCTCCTTCATAGTGTGAATTTGGTAGAATTGAGTTAGGGGTGATACAGATGGGCGTACAAGGGTAGGTTTAGGGATGGGCCCACTAGTGCATGGGAGAAGGAAGAATACCCATGCTCGGATGCACAAGTATAACTCCATCTCCCACACATAGTGTGTGGTTGTCCTTGACATAGACGTGCATGGGGGTGCGAGGGAGGGAAATAGAGGCGTGCATGAGGTGCGTTCCTGTTAAGCTAACAGTTGTACACTGTGTGTAGTTGTGTAGAGGACAGGTGCGCATGTGTGTGCACCTGTCGGGGTGACAGTTGCACATTGATGCGCAATTGTTTCTCAGATAGTTGTGCATTAGTGTGCATTTTTTCAAAGAACAGTTGTGCACATGTGTGCACTTGTATGGGTGAAAGCCGCGCACTGGAGGCAAGGCTAAGGGTGTTTGAAATTTTGAATTTTTTTAAGTTTTTGATGGATGATGGGGGATGACCAAGTTTTTTTGTGTGGATGCAGGTGATCATCTTGTGACTGGAGAGAACTATGCCAGTCCACTGGAGAGAGAGATATTGAGAGCATCTCCGAGAGGTGGTGAGAGAGAAGTTGGGAATTTCAAGACACTTGGCAGCCTGCGGGTTTCTCAAGTTCTTTGACTATCCTTTGATATGATCGCAGGAGTTCCTGTTGTAGTATCTTATAGCTATGTAGAGCACTAATCTGTAGTGTTTCATTGTCAGGAGACAACAACTTACATTCTCGGTGGTCAAGGATGTCTATTTTTTGATGGGGCTCTCATTATGTGGGATGTCCCTTCCTACTGACCCCCAACTGTCAGGGGATGAGAGAGTGGTTGACTTGGCACATCACTACTACTCAGGTCTAAACTTGATCTCAGGTTTAGTCATTCGGATCGATGCGCTCGATGGTCTCCTGACATAGTGCATTGCTTCCATGGTAGTGAGGATAAATGGATCCTTGGCGACTCAGCAGATCATAGGAGTTTAGTTGAGGATCGTGGAGAGGGTCATGGATGGGGACCATTTTTCTTGGGGGATGATGTTGCATTACAGGGAAATGGGGTAGATTCAACAATGTCAGACCATTGACTCCAGTGAATTTGCATTTGGGTCAATCTTGGTGGTCTGGTTTTTGGAGAGGGTGCCCCTTTTGCACCCTAGGATTTTGTTGGTGCCTTTAGGGTCGCAAGAGCCGCGTCAAATGCGGTGGGCCCATGTGATGGCACGACATGGGGAAGTAGAGGGTGGCCATTACTTCATGACCACTATGGCACACATGTGGCATCATATGCCATAGGTGATACTACGGTACCCATACGGTTGTATGTACTACCGACACGACCCTGACATGGTGCTGCCTCCTGGGGAGGACTGGGATCAGAGAGGTACATTTGTGTATTTATGTTTTGTGATTTTGATAGTAGAATATGATTATATATGTATATATGGATGTTGACTATACCTTTGGTTTTTTTTCCAGATGTGGGGCCCCGAGGCCGTGAGGAAGATATGATCGAGGAGGCAGTTCGTTAGGGAAAAACGCGATCGTCGCATGCAGAGCCATGGGTAGGACAGAGGCGCAGGCGAGAGGATGTTGGTGTTATACCAGCACATGAGTCGAGGGAAGACTAGATGCGGAGACTAGATGAAGCTAGTGTTGGACCAGCGCATGAGACACAAGCAGAGGCCAAAGGGGCGATGGAGGACCTTCGTCGACGATTTGAGGAGGTTCTATAGGGTGTGTCGGATGGGTTGTGGGCCCACATCCAGGACAATAGGGTCTTGGAGAAGTATGTGCGTGTGTCGGAAGAGTGACGGACCTTGATCCACTGAGCAGTTGTAGTTGGGGAAGTGATGACTGGTTGGTTGCCCCCTGGACCTGGAGGACCCCCAGCTGGTGGGGTGCCTCCAACTGACAGAGGACCTGGGGGGGGAGATTTTGGGGCACCATGAGTGTCATTTTTTGTATTTGTATAGGATTTTGATCCCATTTTGTATGGGGTAGTTGATACCCATTTTATATAGGATAGGGGGTACCCATTTTGTACCTATAGGGGTGAGGGGACTCACTGGCCTACGGGTGATGTATTTTGTATATTGTAAACATTTATGACTTTTTTGAGGATATATATATCTATGAACACATAGCTTTGGCTCATTTATGTATTTATGTGTTTATGTCTTTGATGATTTATGATGTCTAATATATATGTTGTGACAGATGTATGATGCTTATGTATATGTGATGATGTTTTGATGTGATAAATGCCAATCTAACACTAGGTTAGCCTTATTATCTACTATTTGATTAAATTGTCTTGGAATATGTGTAAATATGGTTGAATCAAAGTTGTGAGATAAGACTCTAACTTACAGGTATTTGCGAAAGAGGAAAGGATCATGGACATGATATACATTGTTGAGCAGTAGGACGACAAGATGGGAATCTAATAAAATGCTAAGTTGATGAATGTGGTGATTATTGGCCTCGGTGAGGATACCAATGACAACGGTGTATTCAGCTTGGTTTTTGGTGGCCAAGCCTAAACATATTTCATTGGAGTGGAGCAGCACATATGAAGGGGTATAGAGGGCCCAAGCGACCAAAGTGAGATTCTGGGTCCAACAAATGGCACCATCAACGTAACCGACGTGGTATGTCGATGGAGGATGCATCTATCAATAACACAAATGGTATATCAGACATGAGGAGTGGTGGTAAAAAAGAAGACTAAAAACTCTACAAATGTGTACAAAGAAAAATCTAAGGTAGAATGGTTACGCTCAGGCTACACTCAATGAATGTGTACAAATGTGGTCCTGAAATATTTTTACTAATGTAGTAAATGACATGTTGACGCCCATCATCCCCTAATTGGATGAGGACTCCTACTACTGAGACAGTTGAGGATGACAAGTAGAGGATGTAACCATGATCATAGTATGGAGGAATAATCAAATGGGCATTGGATAGGAACTATTTCAAATCATAAAACGCGGTTTGAGCATGTTCATCCCATCGAAATGGGATATCATGATGCAGTAAGAAGAGGAAACCATACGCATGAGTGGCGTAATCTGGGACAAAGCAACGTAAAAAGTTAGCTTTGCCTTGTAGGCTCTGCATTTGGCGTAAATACCTATGTGGTGGAATTTTTGTGATAGCTTGGACCTTGAGGGGGTCCACCGTGATGCCACGTTGGGAGATAATGAACCCAAGAAGTCATTTGGCAGTGATGAAAAATACACACTTGAGGGGGTTCAAGGGGATAATGTACTGGTGACATCATTGAAAAATGATGCGTAAGTCGTCTAAATGTTGAGTTCGCTTCTTGGATCGAGCATTGAGGCCATCCAAATAAGCGAGGATGATGCAAGCAAGATCATGGAAAACATAAGTCATGGCCTGTTGAAACATAGCACCTACATTCTTGAGTCCAAAATCCATGACACGATAAACAAAAGTACCCCACGGGGTAGTAAAAGCAGTTTTATATTGATCTGTTGGATGGATTTGGATTTTATTGTAGCCAGAGAACCCATTCATGAAGGAAAAATTCTCATGGTCGGCACAGTCATGTTGGGCCCCAACAAGTCCCCCTATATTTTTACAAAATTTAAAGGGCCCCTATTAGAATCTTGATAATTATAATGAGCTACAGAATCAACCTTTTCAAATAGTTCCATTCCTTGGGTTGCTTTGAGACAAACTTAAGACATTCACTTTAGTATGAGACATTTATTACAAGAGTATATGTCAAAAGTTATAAACGAGCATAAAAATCTCAATTTAATCAAAAACGTTAATTTTTATCAAAAGTTTACTTTCGTTTAAATTATGATTATGTGTTTATTCTTTTGCTCATTAGCAAGTTTGACTATTTTGAATAATGTGTTCAATACTTCATCAAATAATATCTTGGTTGGTTTCTCATTTTTATGAAATCATTTGGTGATGTTAATTAATTATTATTTTTTTCATTTTGCATCTCATTTCAAAATAATAATAATCAAAGAATTATCTATCATTTGTTTGATTTTGTAGAAAACTAAAATTAATATTTTTCTCCATTAACTTGAAGCTTCTTGATCATATTTGAAAACAAATTATAAATAATGTTTGTTTATAAGTTATAGTTAGTTTAAATTTATTTTTTATTTTTCTAGATTTTGTTTTATTCACAATTTTTAGGTTATTAATTTAGGTTTCTTTTTGTTTCACATGTTTCTATTATCAAATATTTGATACGGATATGATCATGGATTAATTTTATTATCCAAATACGTTCAAGATGATTGATCCAAAAATAATTTTGGATTGCTACAAATAATTTTATGAGCAACAACAGATAAAATTTGGAAAGGCGTCAAGATCAGAAAGGTGATTTTGCAGAACTGGTTATAGCCAAACCGTGAGGAATTTGAAGAAACAGTTGAAAACCGAGAACCAAAATGGACCCATTTACCTTTCGCGTAGATATTTTCCCAAACAAATGTACGATTTGAGAGATATTTGGGTCTCTTTTAGAGGCAAATTTCAGGTGGCGGAAATTAATAGTGACGCCCAGACTGTTCATTCATTTTATAAATATATGAGAAAGATCAGAGCCAAAGGGATCGAAGAATTGGAGAGGAGGATTTTAATCCTTTCTCTTTTGTATATTATTTCTTTTGTAAACTTTTTATTTCTTTTCAAATGGAGTAATGGATGGTTGGAATCTTTGGGAGAATGGACGGATATTTTCAAAGAAGAATATGGAATTCCAGGTTGCTTAATGGATTTTGTCCTGTAAGTAAAATGGTTTTATTTTCATTTTAATATATTCATATTCTTTGAATAATTGATTATGCATTGATTTAAATAGTTTTAGTCTTTTTTATCAATACATGGTTAATTATTATCATTTATGTATTAATTTTTCCAATCTTTAAAGTCTATTATCCAAACAATTTCTTCCAGGACTACAAAATGGACAAGTGATTCCAAAAACTTAATAGAATGGCATATATGCATTTTGGCTTTAGCCTTTTGTTTATAATGTTGTTATTTATGTTTTTTTAATCCTGTTACATGTGCAGGTCTGATATCTTTAGATTAAATGATCGGTGATGTGTAGGAGGTTTATATTATAAATATCATCTATCATTTGCTCCTCAAAATACAAATGTTGTGATTATATCTTCGATTTAAATAATGAGATTTATCTTTGAATTTTAAATTGAATGATAAAATTCATAGATTGCTTCTAGATTTATCTTGCTATAATCATGTATAATTATAAGATCACAGGTATATGTTTGTGTTTCATTTTCTGTCATTAAAACCTAAGCTGCCAATACATGTTCTAAATTTATTTAGAACAGTAATAAGGTTCATTGCATATTTCTCTCTTGGACATGGTAGTTGGATGTTCACCACTCATGCAGATGCTTGGATACACCTCACTAATTCATTCACATGATAGCGTCTTTGTATTTTTATGTCATTTGCATATTATTGAAACTACAATGTATGGTTCAGCTTTGACTATCCAGATGTTCATGTTTCATTAACTTTTTTTTATAAGATTCTTTAAATTTATAAAAGAAAAACAATAAATATTTTTATGTGCTTTCTTTATCTGCTTCCTAGAAGCAATCATTTTTCACATCGATTTTCGTAAGTTTCGATTAAAACTTGCATCTTGTAAATCATGTAAATAAATGAGACTTGTATATCTTCTGCTTAAATACAACTACTATAGTTACATTTGAACATATGTACATATATATATTGTGTGTTTAGTAATTAGTTAGTTATTTCTCTCTTTTATTCATTTCTTTTAGGATTCTTAGATTGGCTAACAGAGCCATTAAACCCGTCAGAACAAGTTACACCAAATGGCTTGGGTTATTTAGACAACCTTGGACCGGACTCGCTCTTCCAGTTGACGGACGGTCAATTTCGCCCGTCAACAAGTCATCGATAATTTGGTCGATGAAAGGGGTTTGAAAGTTGTCTTTGGGACAAGCATGGTTGAGATCGCGAAATTTGGTGTAGACGTGAATAGTTCCTTGTTTTTTGTTAACGAGGACGGGGTTGGGAACCCATGAGGTATATGGAATGGGGTAAATGAACCCAACAATGCGTAACTTATCAATTTCATCTTTGATAGTCACAGATTTGGATGGGTGAAGGGGGCATTGCTTTTGACGAACTGGGGAAACATATGGCCATGTGTTGATGTGATGTTTGACTATAGAAGGACCGAGGCTAGGCATCTATGTATATGACTAGGAAAAAATATCTCAGTATTCCTGAAAGAGAGTTTTTTAAGCTATGAGTTCCTCAAGGGAGCATGCGGCACCAATGGTGATTTCTTCTACAATTCTCGATTTGATGGAAATGTCAATTTTGACGGTGGGGGAGATATTGGCCATGTTTCCTTCTTCAAAAGCATCTGGGGCAGGGATAGGGTTGTTGAACTAGTCTATAATCCCTGAAGGAATAAAATACTTCGTTTCAATTTCACATATGGAAGTTTGGCTAGGAGGGTGAAAGGCCTCATGTGAGAGAAAAATAGCTCAGTGATGGAGCACATTCCATGGGAAATCGGGGGTAGTGAGTTCCTCTAGGATATCTTTATCGTAGTGGAAAATGTGAGAATACATGTGATATGAGGAGGTGACAATGGGGATTTTCAAAGTGTGATTGTCCTCAAGTGGCGAATACATAGGGGAGATATCGCATCAAGGGTTTGATGGATCGCTTGACATAAAACAAATTTCCAAACACTGTGGGTGATAGACTGTGGTAGGGGGAAATATTTCTTGTGAGAAATTTACTGGAGAATTGGGAGGATTCGAGGGAATATCCTCAGATAGTCAATCTATGAACCATGGAGGGATGGGAAGTGACTTAGGTGGTTAGATGTGGTTGAACAAGGGTTGAATGATGACCTTGGTATGAAAAAATCAAAGGACATCAGTATGTAAAGTCAACAAGTGAGTCACAAGCAGTGCAAGGGAATCTCATCCGTTCGGGGACTAAGGAAGAGACATAACGTATGTCAGCGACGTGAGCACTAGAAAGTAGTGGCAGAGAGGGATATTACTGAAATATTTGGCATACTGCAGCTAGCATTCGGCAAAACTAAGGTAAAGATGGGAAATGATGAGTGTAGTGGCCATAGTCTGATAATATGGAACAAGCGAATTTGGTTCACAACCCCTTACTTCCTGCAGTGGTGGATGCAGTAGTATCACTAGACATTCTTGGTGAAGCGATGAGTGATTTGGTTTCTCAAGGGAGTTGTATTAGATTGCATAACTTAGGAAGAGTAGGACATCTATTATTGGGGTGTCCCTCTCTTTCGCATAGTGCGCAAGGAGGTTGAACTCAGGGAGGAAGTGGAGTTGTGGTCTCTTTCTTATTTCATATGCACCCAGCAGTGGTAGGGGTGCCAACAGTTGTGGATGAGGGTGGTGCAATTGAAGCCTATACTAGAATCTGCATTGGTATTCCCTCTAGTTGAGGAGGGAGAAATGGTTGAGGAACCATTGCGGGTGGGTGAAGATACCATACAAGGATGGAAAGAACCATGTTGGGAAGGGCAAGTGGCACAACTACCTGAGAATCTTAAACTCCAGGTGGGGGGTAGAAGAAGGTAATTTAAGTAATGGGTTGAGGGATTGTCTCCCAAACCAGGATTTTCCCCTGGAGGGGAGGGAAATCAGGGATAAGTGGTGCAGTAGGGGTTTCAAGAAATTCTTGAGGTAAAATTTCTTCAACTGGTGGAACGTCAAGGTGTGGAGAGACCTCAGTGGGAGGAATGGTGTCTCTAATGTTGGTTCCATTAGAATATACAACACACACGTTTGTTGAAGGATGTATGAGAGGTGGTGCTCCATGATATTCCCCTAACAAATATAGGTCTTTGAAAATTTGAGGACCCATGTCGATGAGCGAATAAGAATCTGATCTAGTGCGAATAAGAGGAATAATGTTATCGATGTTGGCGGAGTGGTTAGGATCATAATGTGTAATTTGGTCAATGGTGATTGTTGGTCCTAAGGTCTATACCTGACTGCTAAAGGGAAAATCTAGGCCACCTATCAGTTTTTGAATGATTATTCTTTAATAAGTTGGTTGTGTTGGTTAGCTTAATGATAGGTTTTCAAAGATGGTACTCTGATTGGACAGGCCACGTAATATAAAAGTAGGTTATCCTTTGCTGATGGTATGGGTGTTATAGACAGATGGGGATAAGAAAAGACAAACATAGGAAAAAACAACAAGAAATGTAATGAATCACTTGTTGTGTGAAAACTAAGACTTAAAATAATATCTCAAGACTAAGAAAAATATCTAGAAGCAAATCATTCGACGGGTTGCAAAATAGTGTATCTTTCACTAAACAATAGTTGTATAAGAGGTTGCATAATCAACAAAAGATAAACTAAAACAATATCTAAAAGAATAAGGAAATGTACATTGCACACATCACAAAATCTTCCTTCAAGATAAGAATCAACACATAAATATTTGAGTAAGAGAACACAATTGTCATCAACATATATTCACTAGGTATAAAACATTACAATTAACTAAATAGGTCCAACCCTTCTATTTCTTCTACTTTCCTTCCAAAAACTCCCCACCCCTTCAAACATACAAAGACTGCATATTTATCAAAGTTGTAGAGGTCCTCTTCCATCTGGGACTGAGACCTAACTCTAGATAATTGATTGTAGAAAAAATTATTAATTCAACTAAAAAATTGCATGGAGTACAACAATGTATGCTTCATACTTAATTTAACCAAGAGAGTTGTTATTATCACACACAAAAGACCACTTATTAATTTAATCTAAAATAATTTTGGAATTGATTAACTAAAAACTACTACTGTCTCTGAGACTGCACTGATGCATGCGTTGGATGAATTGTGATTGGTAGGAAAACTAATAGTGACAGAACAGATTTATGTATCGAGTATTGGCATGCATGAAAGTTTTTTGAGGCCTCTAGAGGGTAACTGGCTGCATGAGCAGATATTCACACTACCCGATTGAGGAAGAGGCAGATCATCTAAAGTGTTCTAGAACTAATCTGCATCAATCTGGGATTAAGACCTAACTCTTTGTCTGTGACAGAGATGTCGGAAGCTAAGAACACTTTGTCTCAACCCCGTCGGTTTCCATCTGTACCTGTGAATAGATTTTCTAGTATTTTTTTCAGCCCAACTATCATGGAGGGAGACGTGGAGGAAAGTGTCCATTAGGAGATGATACGAGTGGATGTGGATTACGTGGAGGTGATAGGTGATATGGAGAGTAGTCAGGGGAACAGGTGGTGCGATTTGAGCAGTAGCAAGACTGTGTGTGGAGGACAAGTGGTGTGTCAGGAGAGTGGCAGTATGATTGGTATTTTGGGAGGATTCCGAAGGGGGGGGGTAGGTGGTAAGAATATTAGAGAGGGGAGGGTTTAAAATCATGAGGAGGTGCCACGTTAGGTGGGCCCAAGCGTAGGGAAACCACCATTCCAGACCCCCCCCCCCACTGTTAAAGGCAGAAATTTCAAGGGAGTCCAAAATCGTGTGAGGATCATTGATCTGGATGATGGGGATGTCGCCGATAGGGATTAACACGAAAGTTAGGCACTCCATGACAAAAAGTATTTTCTCCATGTCTTTCAAACTTTGAATGCATGAGAACCGTCGATCTGGCCTGACTATCAAATCTTCACCATCGATCATGTCAAGCTGTTGTTTGTGTGTATTTCGAGTCTGACATGGCCTGTTATGATTCGTTTCTAGCTTATGCAAGAGCTTACTGAGCTTACAATGGATTTGTCAAACCCAGATATCTCTTGCACACACACAAAACACTCGGTGGACCTGCTACATGATTCATTAGTGGAAAATATGATGATGAGTATTCGAAACTCAAACCAGACATGTGATCCTCTTTCAAGAAAGCAAAAATATGGTGAAAAATAAGCAAAGACTGTTGGAAGATTGGTTGTTGTCATTGATCTCAACCCTAGTCATGGGTTTTGGACCGTATGATTGATAAAGGTATTTTGACATGAAGGACAATGCACATGCATATGCAACACCCATGAATGGATAGTATACAACATGTTCTTTCTGGTGGTATGTGGCACGTCACGTGGATCCTCATGGTTGAAGAGAAATAAATTTTTGAAGATGAAAAAGTGAATTGAAGAAGGAAGTACATGTAGGCCCTCAAGATAATTAAAGAAAAGAATTACAAAATAAGAAAGTGTCAGGTCGGCCCTAATGTTAAAATGAAGTGACATAAATGGTATAAATAAATATCATTAGACATTCATTTTGATATAAGTCAAATTTAAAAGGAAATAAGAAGTAAAGAAGGCTGGATTTCAAGGGAGGATGAAGTCTTTTGGTGATGTGTTTTAAGGTATGTTATTTTCAAGACATCTTACCATTTTTGCTATAACGTTTTTTCTAGAATTATTATGATGGTGAAATCTCTATGGTATTGAGAAGACATAACAAGGTACCTCTGGTAAAAAGTTCAGCTCTTGATTCACTATAATTATGGATATACACTCTATGGAAGATAGGGTTTGTGACCAGTCCTGAAGCTAGTCAATAAACAGGTGTTCCATGTAAAATAGTCATAACTTCTTCATAGAGAATCCAAATGAAGTGGGACAAATTTCATTGGAAATAGTATGGACTGTAGTTTCTTATGTATGAGTTCCAGAATCGGCTGTTAATTATTGAGCGCAGGGAATTCTGTGAATTTTCACTCTCCTTAATAGACTAGAATTGAATAAAGTCTACCATTCTTTCTATAACCTCTTTTTGGGGAGGATTCAAGGAGTGAAAATTGGAGGCGTTTCAGAGAATACAATGAGTAATATTATCTACAAGATCAGAGTACTCCAAGGATTGAATAATTGCAGAAATTGAAGAAGTCTCAGGAAGCATTATCAGGTTCTATGTAATGATTGGTTGATGGTGGTGATTTAATGTAAAGTGTTATTATCTCTCATATATTCTTGGGTGGAAGGAAGGGGCAAGGATGGAGAGTTCAACTCTCTCTTGATATTGGAGGATTGTATCTTATTCTTGGAGGTTTATCCCTCCCTTTACATTTGTAAGTTGTAGCTACCTTTGGAAGTCATTACTTCCCTTGAACAATAACTATTGATTATTTCTCATATATTGTGCATGGTGTATTATGGTATATTGGTGTAACTCTTATACTATTGTTCATTTATCATTGGATATAGTTGAATGGTTTAAGTATAAGTTGAAAAAGGTTTTAAATTTTACTTGATACTGATTCACCCCCCTCTCAGTATCAACAATTGGTATCAGAGCGGGTTACCTTCAGTACAGTTTAACCACTGGAAGGAATAT
>ML825232.1:37849-51949 GCA_009831015.1 Picea engelmannii | reverse complement strand
AGTATAACTGCAGCAACTAGCCTGAAAATTTTGATTATGGCATTGCTGAGAAGGCACTTAACGACAGGAGATGCTTTATGGAAGGAATAAATAGGCACCTTCACTATCCAAATTCATCTTCACTGGTTGCAGAGTAATTGAGTGAGTCTACGGGCCACCTGCCAGAATATAGGGTTTTCAATAATCTACTCCCCGCCTTCTTTGCTAAGGGATTTCCTTTAGGAGGACTAAATGTCACTTCCTCTGTTAAGAGTAGAGCTGCTTTACGATAAAAGTCACCTCCTCAGCTGAGAGAAAATCTCCTTTAGGAGGACTAATTAATATCAACCTTGAGGTGTATATTTCAGTAAATTTTAATAATAATTTATATTTTTGTTTTGGGTGATAGAAAATTTTCCTTAACGTGTATATTTCTCAGTAAATTTTAATAATAATTTATATTTTTGTTTTATTTTAATAATTTATATATTTGTTTTGGGTGATTGAAAATTTTCTTATGTAAGAGGTAATTGAAAATTTGCATTTTTAAAAGCGTAATTGAAAATTTTGCATTTTTAAAAGGGTTATTGAAAATTTTGCCCAATCTTTGTGTGTGACGTGAACCATGCTTGATTTGTCAACCATATAAATGAGTTTTTTAAATTTAAATTTTAGATTAAAAAATGAGTTTGAATATTTGAAGTTTAAATTAAATTAGTAAACCTGGTATTGCTCTGCCTCTGTTACTTGCTCCATACTTGATATCTCTTACCGACCAGATCAGATTGGAAGATGAAGGGAACTCTTCACCTACCAGAAAAATTAAGGCACTGAAGATAAAGATGGAAACGAAAAAATGCCCAAAGATGTCGATGGCTATTAGGAGATCGAAAATTCAAGTCATTAGTTTAATTGTGAAGGGAGAGGTTAGTTACGATGGACCCGCCCTGGTGGTTTCTTGGTTGAAAATATGACCACAACTCATTTTCTTTCACCGTTATCTTTCGTAATCAAGGGATTTATTTATGATTCCATGGTGGACATGGTTTACCTTTTAAGATGAAGTGTTCATGAAGAAAACTTTACCACTTCATAGATGATATTGTTCATCTTATATTAATGATTTTAATAAATTGTATGTTTATTAAAGAACACTTTACAACTTGAAGATTCGCGTTTTAAAATTACTTTTCACCTAAAACTATGGTTAAATATCTATATGGATGTAAAGAGGGTCAAAAGCTTGGGCGTGGATAAATATAATCAAACGTGAGATTCCATGTGGATGATCCTAGCACCACTCGTCATTAGTGCTCCATCCATATATGGGAAGAGGAGGATGTGGAAAAAGAAATGGAATAGTAGGAAAAGGGAAACGAACAATAGAGGGATAAATAAATTTTTTCCCATGTGCCCTTTCCGGATGAGAAAGTGATCTAGTGCATGGTTGTGGAGAAAAAGAGATATGAGTTTCTTATAAAATACACGAGTGAGGATATCATGGAGGAGCACGTCGAGGCAAAGACAATGCTTAATATTCAACAATAAGGTATGTTGATGAAGCTTATGGATCATAAGTTTTTTTTTCGAATGTGCTTCTTAACTTATATTAAATATACAATATGGGCCTTGGGTCATTCTTGAGATTGACATAGTATTATAATTAAGACATCCACGAGGGTTCCTTTCTTGTTGATCAGGGAAAATGGGCACTGGGAAGCTCAAATCATAGAGCTTGACAATCCTAATTATGCCAAAGTAGGGGCCAGATGATGGATTTGGAAGGGAACAAATTAGATGTGCCCGGTGTTGGAAATACTGAGAGGGGGGGTGAATTAGTATTACCCTTTTTTTCAACAATTAGAAATTACTTTGATATTTTATTAATCACCACAATAGATCAACACTGGACTTGTATGTAAAATCAATTATATAAATATAATTAACAGGAATTACAAGGTTTTATAAAGAATAGTGAAGGACACCAATCCTTTTTAGAGCACCAACTCTAGGAGACACAAATCCCCTTCTTCAGGGCACCAACCCTAGGAAGCACCAACTCCCCTGCTTTTAGGGAACCAACCTTAAAAAGCACCAACTCCCTTGTCCTTAGGGCACCAACCCTAGGAAGCACCAACTCCCTTGTCTTTAGGGCACCGACCCTAGAAAACACCAACTCCCTTATCTAGTAAAGGATATGAATATTTCTTTGCTCCTCCCTTCCACCCTCACTGCATAAGTATCATCTATTCCTCTTCTTGGACTTTGCTTATGCTTTGATCTTCGGATCGGGACTACAGAGACACTTCTTCTTCATCATTCCTTCTTGCTTATATAGTATTCCAACTGGTGTGAGCTACGAAGAATTGTGTCCCTTTGTTTGGACCATCACACCTCTTCATTTAAATTAACAATAATAACATTTATTTTTCTCTATTATTATTCAAACATTATTGTGAAGGCTTTTCAATTTAGTGAGAGTGTTTTTCATAAGTTGATCACTGATATGGATTGATTTCGTTTTTAACTCAATCCCATGCCTCTTTATTTCATTCTCAATTTACGTTGATCATATCTAATATTTTTTATTGGTTTTTTAATGCATTGCAAGTATTGGATTACTTAAGATAAATCAGGACAAAGTCTAGATCCTATCTGGTTCAACGTTCCTTCTTGACCAAGATAAATTTCTTATTTTCTGTGTTAAATTTTGCACATAAACACTTCAGGACCTCTATTCCATACAACCACAGGCAGTGACCAGGCGCTAATCCAAACAAGTCATTAATCACTTATCAAGATCAATGGTCACGTTTTAATTGCATGTTGATATGGATGATTCTCTTTCACTTCGAGATTTCAGCATTTCGGGTTCTACCCTTTGCAATGTTTTAATTCTTTCGGAGAAAATTCTATCGGAGTGCTTATCAACACTTCCCTGATTAATAACCTTCGCATGTCCAAGAGCTAGGACCATGGGCTTAGGCACAAATGAGCTCCCACTCTTCGGGTATTCAACTATTCGTGACTCCGGGACTTCGGGCTACTCGAACTATGAAGTAGTTCAATACCTCCGAAGGTTTACCAACCGAATAAGTCATAACACGATCATGACCGTTTGTTGTCGGTTAACATCTCATGCTTACTTTATCCTTCCACTACACTTGATCTAACGGTCATGAGAGAACATAGAGGATCTTAGATCAACGACTAGTATTAGTTTGTGACTTCACCCTTCAGCGCTTCGGGTAGTTGCTGGTAGGAGGAACTGTATATCCCTGAAGGACATATTCCTGGAGTGACGTATCTTGTTGATGTCACTCTTGATGTGGCACTGGATGAGTGGCTTCCATGTGTCACCTATATTCATGACTTACGTATACCTAAACTGCCAACTGGACCTTGAAACTTGTCACCATCTGATTGTGCCATGTGTCCTTATTGACGTGGATCTCCTGAAGTGTCATAAGTCTTTCCCCTTTGGATCATATATCAGTCGGTCTAATTTTCACCTGAATTCCTAATCCAATGACCCTCATTCACTTCGGGACTTCGGGGCTCCGAACTTCGAGTGAACTTACATGTTTTAGACCCATTTTCACCAAAGTGGTCAGCGCCGAAGTTCACCACCATTGGACCCGCCTATCCTCATCCAACAATCACCATGCATTGCCCAGATCTGATGGCCTTCATTCACTTAAAGAATTTGGGGCTCCGTCCTTCGGGTGGACTTACATGTTTTAGAGCCCTTTTCGTCGGAGTGGTCAACATCGGATTTGACCGTCTCCTTTCCTTTACTGTGATCTGACAGTTCCAATGTTTTCACTCTAGATCAATGGTCGACAATAGTTCATGACTTCGTGGCTTCGCCCTTCGGATAAACTTACCTTTCCTTAGCTTATTTTCTCCATAGTGGTCAGCGTCGGAGTTGATTGTCTCCTTTCTTTTAATGTGATTTGATGGGCCAAGATTTTCCCGAGAAGTATATCAATGGATAGGATTCTTCCTTGATTCTTTTGGAGTTTTACTATGGGGATTTCAATCCTGATAGCGTTTCTGCAATGCACTCTCCTTTCCGAGCTTCGATTAATGTCCTTCCTTCTAAGTTTTGGGTTTATACCGGATTCTTCTGCACCCTGTTGACATCAATGACAATATTGTACCACTGTGTCCAACATTCTCCCCCTTTGGAATTGATGGCAACCTTTTCTTTTTGAAATATTTTTATTTTCGTTGCTTATCAATTTCCTCCCCCTTTCATAGAAATGATAGAGGGGATATTTCTTCGCTCCCCCTGTGGTAATGCTCTACCTGACCATGTGCCCCTTTTCTTTTGATACGATTTTTATGGTTTTAATGAGGTTTGTGAATTACTCCCAATTTCTGTCGAAGATTTTCAAATGTACTCCTGAGCAAAGGTTTTGTGAATATGTCTGCAATTTGTTCTTTGCTGTCTACATACACTATTTTAATCACTTTTTGGATAACTTAATCTCTTAGAAAATGGTATTTAATTGGGATGTGCTTGGTTTTAGAATGCATTACTAGATTTTTAGAGATACTTATGTCTCTAGTGTTATCACAATTAATAGTGATGGGATTATCATATCTTATTTGTAAATCTTCTAACGTTTGCTTCATCCAAAGAACTTGTGTGCAACAAGATGCAACAACAATGTATTATGTCTCTGTTGTAGATAGTGATTTGGATGTTTGTTTTTTACTTAGCCATGCTACCAGACATTTTCCTAGAAAAAATTCTCCTCCACTAGTGTTTTTCCTATCATCTATACTATCGGCCCAATCTACATCAGTGTATGCAGTTAGATCGAAGTCTTTGTCTTTTGGATACCATAATCCAAGTTCTAAGGTGCCTTTAAGATATCTGAATATTCTCTTTACTGCTTTTAAGTGAGTTTCTTTAGGTGGATATTGAAATCTCCCCACGATTCCTACAGCCTGTATGATGTCAGGTCTTGTTGTTGTTGAATAAAGCAAACTTCCAACCATTGATTTGTACATCGTTTGGTCCACTTTTGGTGAGTCATCTTCTAGGCTTAGTTTACATCCAGTGACCATGGGAGTACTCATATGTTTATTGTCTTTCATTTGTAATTTTTTTTTAGCATTTCCTTGATATATTTGGCTTGGGAAACGAATATTCCATTTTCTATTTGATTTACTTGTAAACCTAAGAAGAAGGACATTTCTCTCAGCATAGACATTTCAAATTCTTCTTGCATTTTGGTTGCAAACTTTTTTCTTAGTGTAGTAAGATTAATTCCAAATATGATTTCATCTACATGTACCACCACAACAATCATGTTTTGATACTCAATTTTGATGTATAAGTTGTTGTCAGTAGTCCCTCTCTTATATCCTTGTCTTTGTAGGTACTCATCAAGCCTTGAGAACCATGCTGTAGGGGCTTGTTTAAGACCAGACAGGGCCTTTTTTAGATTGCACACATAGTCCTGATTTTCTATTAACATGAATCCTTCTGGTTGCTCAACATAGACTTCTTATTCTAGTGTTCCACTAAGGAATGTTTACTTGACATCCATCTGATAGATTTTGAAATTTCCGAAGCATGCAAATGCCAGGAACATTCTGATGGCCTCAAGTCTTGCAACTGGAGAGAAAGTCTCTTCAGAATCAATACCTTCCACTTGGAAATATGCTTTGCAAACTAATCTGGATTTGTTCTTTATAATATCCCCATTTTCATTTAGTTTGCTCTTGAAGATCCACTTGGTTCCTACCACATTCGTGTCCTTGGGTCTTGGAGCTAGTTCCTATTATCCCCACTTTTAGGGATAACTAGGAGATCATGTCTCAAGGCCCACAGGTCCTAAACATGGAGTACCGAGAGCCGGATCGACTTTTAGCATGGCCCTAGAGGGCCCATCTTTTCTCCCTTTCAGTGACTCTACCTTACTAGCAACAACAACATCCATCACCATTGGCTTGGTCTTGTGTTAGAGATGGTTATTTCTCCATGAGGTAATGAGTCCGGGTATCATGGTATGCGTCGCTCTGATATTCAAAACCTTTGAATATGTGCATTTAATTCCTTTTGTTTCTAACAAATGCTTGGATTTTACACTTGCTCACTTGACCATGTCTAGGGGGATTGACAGGATGCCCTAGTAAGCCTGTGTCTGACGGTTCTGGTTTGCCACTAGGGAGATTTTTGAAAATCCATCGTCTTCTCCCTTCATATCACCACTTTTTCATCTTGCTTCCTGCTCACCTATCCCATTACACTTGTTCGAGCACTGGGTTGACCTATCATTTGAGGATTTCACCTTACCTAGTGGGAAGAAGGGGCTAAAGGCCCAGAAGGTAAAAGCAAGTTGGAAAGATATAAAAGCCTTAGAATAAAACATTGAGATGCTTCTCCCAGGGATCCCTGAGAAATAAATAAAAGGATTCTTAGCAAGAAACAAGAGAGACCCATAAAATAATAAAACAAGACCTAGTCAGAGGATAGGGGGTCTCATCACGAGCCAGCCTAATAGGTCCATGGGTACCTAGCAGTATGACATTACCACCAACTCGTTACCACACCAGGGTAGTGACCCTTGGTTGCATGGCCAAGGGAAAAGGGGGCCTCATCACAAGCCAACCTTCTCATTTCTGTGAAAGTACTTGTGGGTAACACTGTCACCATTGGTCACCACCCCAGGGCAGTGTCCCTTGATTAGCCTCTTGAAGAAAAATCAATAAAGAATAAAATAATGAAGAATAAAGAATAAAAGACATGAATGGGATTGGAAAAATTTGCACACAGGACAGGTGCAATGCGCCTTCTACAAAGGCACCCACGGGAAAATCTTTACACCCTCTGCTCTCATTGCACCCACTTGCCTGGACATCCCTTATCCACATCACCCACTTGCATGGCTCAGATGAGGTCTCTTCCAGAAACTTTCCTCTTCCAGTGGACACTATCCCAATAGGACACCCTGTGACTTTCCCCAAACTTGTATTGCAGGCATATATAATGTCTTTGAAATTTTAACTGGGATAATAGGTGTTTTATGCACATGTTTAATAATGTTGATGATGAGATGTGATTGACATTATTATGATCCTTGTGACTTATGAGCCCATGGAGGGCATAACTGTTGATGTGAAGGATCATGCCCAATGGATAGGTACCATGTTGGACCGGTACACATGGGGAGATGATTAGTTTGGACCTCCATGGGGCTGAAGAACCCACTAGATGGATGCTAAGACCCCATCAGAGGGAAGAGACAACATAGAGATGGTCAAAGGCTTTGCACCGGATAAGAGGAGGACATTCCACCAAAGGCACCATGGTAGAGCTTGACCTAGGGGGGTTATGCCTTCTCCATTGGAACGTTGACCCTAAAAAGCCCAATATGTCACCCATGATGATCATGATGTCATCTAGCCTTGTGGATGCCTTGGGAGGCAGATTTGACAGTGTTGGCACTTGTGGCAGGTTGGAGAAGCCCAAGAAGGGCTAACGTTTTGCTCCAGGATGTTGCAGTTTCCCTAGAAGGGGCTAATGTCACCCTAAAAGGGGCATGACATCTCTCTTTAGCTTGATTAGGGTTTAATTTTGAACATTTAATGTAAAACAATATGATTTTTAGTATTTTGGCCTTGTCGGCCTTTTTATGACCTAAAAGTGAAATTAGGTCATGGTACAGTATAAATTGAGCATTTTTACTCTCATTTTTTCATCATCTTTCACTCAATCATTAGTGAGGTCTGAAATTTGCGCTACACTTGAAGTTCTTGGATGAAATTGTAAGGCACACTTATTGAAGGAAGGCATTTTTGGATTTCTATTGGCATTTCTCTTGATGGAAGGTGTTACAACTAGGGTTTTCTATGTTATTTCTTGGTGAAATGTAAGTAAATTTCTGCAAAAAATATTAAATGAATGGTTTTATTTTCATTTCTTGCAGATATTGTTATAAATTTGCTGAGTAAACCATAGGTGAAAAGCACACATTGTAGGTCCTTGTCTCATGTCCCTGTCAATATTTTCAGCCATTATTTGAAGAGATAAAGAGCCTAGCCTTAGCTACACTCTTTTCCTCCTCTTCTTTGCTAGTCGTTTTACTTTTCTGAGCTAAGAAGAAGAAGACACATTAAGGCCTAGTTCCCCTACACTTTGATGAGCTGATTTTTCTAGGGTTTGCTGGTAAAGACTTGCCATAGCAACATGTTGCCTACAAAACCTTTTGTATTAGTCTTATGCCACTTTCTGAGCTAGCCATTTTTTCCATTGACCTAAGGAAGGAGGAGAGAGCACTGAGGCCTAGTTACCCTACACCAAAGTGAGCCTCTCTCCCCTAGGGCTTTGACCTTGAGGCCTTGCCATAGCAACACTTCAAGGCTTGACCCTCCCGTCCTTAGTCTTACTATCTTCCTTGATCCTTCATCTTCTGTGTTCTCCTTTTGACTCCATTAACCCTAGGAACACACTAATCTAAGACCTAGCTTGTGAGTACTATGATCAAACAAATCTTAATACTTTGAATGAAACCCTAACTAGTCTAACCCTAGCTTAAGACTAACCCTACTAACTGAATGTTGTCGTCATATCTTGCTATTAACATCATTGTGTTGCTATTGTCTTACTTGTGAGCAATTGAATGGTTATTTGAAGGCATTACTTGAATGAAGTATTTATTGTTACATTGAATGCCATGTTTTCTTAACATTTATTAAAGAAGTGACATTGTGCATCATTGCTATTATATAAACATTGACTTCGTCAATATTTATTGCTCAATTTCTTATATATATCAGATAGTCATTGATTATATGAAGTATTAACCAAGCGAGTAAGCTTGCATATATATATCTCTTGTTGCTTTGTCTCAGACAAGTACATCTCTCTTTTTTCGGTTATACTTCTCTTTATTGGTTGGTTAGCCAGTCTATCTTTTCGGTGGTGACTTGTGAGGGGGAATTTATCTTTTAGCCTTAAATCCTTTTCCTTCTCAAAACCCCGAGTCACCAGGGACGTCTCCCCCGGGCCTTACCTCCCTAAACAGAAATAACCTTCCTATCGAGGTGACATTGGGTGGGATTGGTTCAGTTACGCCATTTTGTCCCTTTACATCTGCCCTTTATCCTAACTACAAACTGTGCGATAACATTTTGGTGCCGCTTTCGAGGAACACTGAGTCAAAATTTACTCAAAGACGACAACTTTCGGTCAGCCTTTCCTCTAGAGCCTTTATCTTACAAGCTTACTTGGCGACTCCAGCTTGGGTTTTTTCCCTTATCCTTTGATAGTTTCAAGAAAATTATCTGGCGACTCCACAAACTACAAGGGGGTACAATAATCCTCCTATATCCTTTAAAATAAAGCCTCCCCGAAACTCTCCTTTTTTAAAATCACTCTTTGGAGGGAGTCTTCCTTTGAAAGCCATTTCTAGTTCAGGAACTCAGACCAATACAACAAACCCACCTAACAACCAAAGACAATGGTACTGATGCAATCCGTGCCTAAGAGAACATGAGCAATTTTTGGGCATTTTTTTAGCTTCATCCCATTAGTGATGATTTTGAAGACTTAGTAATGAAGTTGTTCTCCGCTACACTCCTTGATGCTTCAAGGCGTTGGTACCTAAGCATTTCTGATGGTGGTATTAAAACCATGGAAAAAATTGAAGAAGCTTTTCTCAAGAGATGGAGTATCAAAGAACACCCCAACATGCTTCTTACCAGGTTGAACTGCCTTTAGAAGCATGAGAATGAATCTATTCGGGATTTCCATACTAGGTTTGAAGCTTTGTTGCAAAAGATCCCTGTGATCCATCATCCAAACAATGATTATCTTCATATTTATACCAAGTCTTTTAATGGCCAACTAGGGTATCTTCTCAGGGACAAAAATCCCCAATCAATCCAAGAAGCTCAAGAGTTGGCTACTAAAATTGAGGGTAACCTCCATTCATCTAAGATTGAGCCTTTTGCAAATCCAAGGGGGAAAGTGGACACCAAACCAAAATAGTCCACAATAACGAAACTTGTTTAGACCTTTGTGCTAGTATGGAAAAATTGCAAGCCTCCATGGATGGAATCATAAAAAATCAAGATCTAATGATGAGTAGAATCGTCAATTTGGAGAGATCCAAGAGCTAAGAACCTAGGATCCCATACAAAGGTCAGTTTCAAAAGGGGAAAAAATTCTATAAACCAAAGAATGATCAGTAATTCCCAAACACCTTAGGCCATACAAATGTTGTGGATGAAAACCCTTGGTGCTTGGAATGCAGTGAAGCACATTGGGAGCATGAATGTCATTACAACAATGATGGCCATAAACAAGTGAACAATATAGGACACATCATGAGAGGCTCTCAAATAAATATCACCAATGAAGAGCATCAGGAGGGCATGAAAGAAGTGGCCAGGTTGGCTAGAATGGAGATAATAAACAACCTAGGCCAGGAAACAAAAGAAAAATTGAAGAAACAAGAATTCCAGGTGTATAGGAGAAAGAAGATGAACTAACCTCCCACTGACCAAACAAAACCCCCACCTTTGGATGTACTCCTTCCTAAGACATCCAAAACTGAAAGGGTTGACTTGAAATTTGATTTTGGAGGGGCACTATCCAAGATGCATGTAACCATCCCCTTGAAAGAAGTCATCAAGGTGTCATCTGTCAAAGAACAATTTAACAATTTTTTCCAAGGATCAGATGGACCCATGGACCCTCCTATCATGTTGCAAGCCGATCACTTCAGGGTCCAATATGATGAACATCCACCTTTCTTCATGACCTTGATAATGAATAACAAGAGCCTCAACAATTGCATGTTGGACTCAGGGGTCGGGGCTAACATGATGTCCCTCAAGGTCATGCAACAAATAGGATTGAAAGTCCAACGACCTTACATAAACGATGTGGTTTTGAATCTAAATACATAATCACACATGGGGTGATTAAGAACATCCATGTTTGCCTTAAAGAATACCCCAACAAGATCATCCACATGGACATAGTGGTCGTGGATGTCCCAGATGTATGGGGGATGCTATTGTCTAGGAAGTTTTCCTCAAAATTGGGTGGTACTTTTGAGATGGACCTTACTCATGTGAACATACCCTTGAAAGATGGAACCATTGGTCGTCTCTTGAATGTACCCGTGCCTACAATTCATGTGCAATAGCTTGGCGATTCTAATAAAGATGAGAAAGCACATGATGAAATCACATAAAGTCTTCATGAATATTCACCAAATGATATGCCTTTTGCAACAGAAGAAGATTTTGATCAGATGAAGTGGCCGAAGAAAGAGGAATACCAACAACTACTAGAAAAATGCAAAGACAAAGAAGTTGGGACTATAAAGATACTAAACAAGGCAGAAGAAGATGTACAAATTCGTCCATCCCAGCAGGAAGTGTTTATGGTAGAGTCCCACCCTCCTCCCTCAGCACAATATACTAGGGTTGTTTAAGGAACAACCAAGTACAAGATCATAAAGTATAAAGAAGGAGACAAAGTGTGGATGTGGGACACCCAGAAGGGAGAGCCAACCAATGTCAAAGAAATCACTCAATCATGGCTTGGACCTTTCAAAGTTGGAAGAGAATCAATCGATGACTCCTATTATTTGTCCACTTTGGAAGGAAGAAGGTGCTCATTACCTATCAGCGAGCACTTCCTCAAACCCCACCAAGGTGGGGGAACCTGACTTCACAGGTAAGTGTAGGTAAGTAGGTAGGCATTTTGCATTCATGTATTATACCGTTTGCATTGCATGTTAGTTTGCTTTCACGTTCACACTTATGATTGCTTTATTTCAGTCTTACACATATCTTCATATGCTGGGGTGGCATTACCACCCCAATTGGTTGCTAATAGTTTCCATTGAGATCAAGCAGCTACATAGGTTATGCTAGAGATGTTGAGGTTCTCATGCACTCTACGGTGTGCACATGTCCCCGAGTTGGAGCCATATGTTATCCCCACTTTTAGGGATAACTAGGAGATCATGTCTCGAGGCCCACAAGTCCTAGACATGGAGTACCGAGAGCCGGATCGACTTTTAGCATGGCCCTGGAGGGCCCATATTTTCTCCCTTTCAGCGCCTCTACCTTGCCAGCAACAACAACATCCATCACCATTGGCTTGGTCTTGTGTCATAGATGGTTCTTGCTCCATGAGGTAATGAGTCTGGGTATCATGGTATGTGTCACTATGATCTTCAAAACCTTTGAATATGTGCATTTAATTTTTTTTGTTTCTAACAAATGCTTGGATCTTACACTTGCCCTCTTTACATGTCTAGGGGATTGACAGGATGCCCTAGTAAGCCTATGTCTTTCGGTTCTGGTTTGCCACTGGGGGGATTTATGAAAATCCATTGTCTTCTCCCTTCATAGCACCACTTTTTCATCTTTATTCCCGCTCACCTATCTGATTACACTTGTCTGGCCACTGTGTTGACTTATCATTTGAGGATTACACCTTAACTAGTGGGAAGAAGGGGCTAAAGGCCCAAAAGGTAAAAGAAATCTGGAAAAATATAAAAGCCTTAGAATAAAACCTCGAGATGCTTTTCCAAGGGATCCCCAAGAAAGCAATAAAAGGCTTGTCAGCAAGAAACAAGAGGGACCCATAAAATAACAAAACAAGACCTAGTCATAGGATAGGGGGTCTCATCACGAGCCGACTTATTAGGTCCATGGGTACCTAGCAGTATGACATTACCACCAGCTGGTTACCACATGAGGGTAGTGACCCTTGGTTGCATGTCCAAGGGAAAGGGGGTCTCATCACTAGACATCCTTCTCATTTCTTCCAAAGAACTTGTGGATAACACTGTCACCACTGGTCACCACGCCAAGGCAGTGTCCCCTGATTAGCCTCTTGAACAAAAAGAAATAAAGAATAAAAGAATGAAGAATAAAGAATAAAAGGCATGAATGGGCTTGGAAAAATTTGCATCCATGACAGGTGCAGCTCGCCTTCTACAAAGCCACCCATAGGTAAAGCTTTGCACCCTCTTCTCTCATTGCACCCACTTTCCTGGACATCCCTTATCCACATCACCCACTTCCATGGCTCAAATGAGGTCTCTTCCAGAAACTTTCTTCCTCCAGTGGACACTAGCCCAATAGGATTCCATGTCACTTTCCCCAAACTTGTATTGCAGGCTTGTATAATGTCTTTGAGATTTTAACTCGGATAATAGGGATTTTATGCACATGCTTAATAATATTGATGATGAGATGTGATTGAGATTGCTATGATCCCTGTGACTTATGAGCCCATGGAGGGCGTAGCTGTTGATATATAGGATCATGCCCGACGGACAGGTACCATGGTGGACTGGTACACATGGGGAGATGAAGAGCCCACCAGATGGATGTTGAGACCTCCATGGGGTTGAAGAGCCCACCAGATGGATGTTGAGACCCCATCAGGGGGAAGAGATAGGATAGAGATGGTCAGAGGCTTTGCACCGGAGAAGAGGAGGACATTCCACCAGATGCACCCTGACAGAACTTGACCTAGGGGGGTTGTGCCTTCTCCATTCAAACGTTGACCCTGGAAATCCCAGGACGTCACCCATGATGATCATGATGTCATCCAGCCTTGTGTATGCCTTTGGAGGAAGATTTGGAAGTGTTGGCACGTGTGGCAGGTTGGAGAAGCCTAAGAAGGGCTAACGTTTTGCTCCAAGATGCTGCATTTTCCCTAGAAGGGGCTAACGTCACCCTAAAAGGGGCATGATGTCTCTCTTTATCTTTATTAGGGTTTAATTTTGAACATTTAATGTAAAACAATATGATTTCTAGTATTTTGGCCTTGTCGGCCTTTTTATGACCTAAAAGTGAAATTAGGTCATGGTATAGTATAAATTGAGTGTTTTTACTCTCATTTTTTCATCATCTTTCACTCAATAATTAGTGAGGTCTGAAATTTGTGCTACACTTGAGGTTCTTGGCTGAAATTGTGAGGAAAACTTGTTGAAGGAAGGCATTTTTGGATTTCTATTGGCATTTCTTGGCATTTCTCTTGATGGAAGGTGTTACAACTAGGGTTTGCTATGTTATTTCTTGGTGAAATGTAAGTAAATTTCTGCAAAACTTCTTAAATGAATGGTT
>ML825232.1:21817-37799 GCA_009831015.1 Picea engelmannii | reverse complement strand
GCATTTCTTGGCATTTCTCTTGATGGAAGGTGTTACAACTAGGGTTTGCTATGTTATTTCTTGGTGAAATGTAAGTAAATTTCTGCAAAACTTCTTAAATGAATGGTTGTATTGTCATTTCTTGCATATATTGTTATAAATTTTCTGAATAAAACCTAGGTGACAAGAACACATTGTAGGTCCTTTTCTCATGTCCCCATCAAGATTTTCATCCATTATTTGAAGAGATAAAGAGCCTAGCCTTAGCTACACTCTTTTCCTCCTCTTCTTTGCTACTCGTTTTACTTTTCTGAGCTAAGAAGAAGAAGACACATCAAGTCCTAGTTCCCCTACACTTTGATGAGCCGATTGTTCTAGGGTTTGCTGGTAAAGGATTGCCATAGCAACACGTTGCTTGCAAAACCTCTTGTCTTAGTCTTATGCCACTTTTTGAGCTATCTATTTTTACCATTGACCTAAGGAAGGAGGAGAGAGCATTGAGGCCTAGTTCCCCTACACCAAAGTGAGCCTCTCTCCCCTAGGGTTTTTACCTTGAGGCCTTTCAATAGAAACACTTCAAGGCTTGACCCTCTCTTCCTTAGTCTTACTATCTTCCTTGATCCTTCAGCTTCTGCGTCCTCCTTTTGACTCCATTAACCCTAGGAATGCACTGATCTAAGACCTAGCTTGTGAGTACTATGATCAAACAACTCTTAATACATTGAAAAAAACCCTAAATATTCTAACCCTAGCCTAAGACTAACCCTACTAACTGAATGTTGTCGTCATCTCTTTCTATTAACATCATTGTGCAGTTGTCGTCTTACTTGTGAGCAATTAAATTGTTATTTAAGGGCATTACTTGAATGAAGTATTGATTGTTACATTGAATGCCACGTTTTCTTAACATTTATTGAAGAAGTGACATTGTGCATCATTGCTATTATATAAACATTGACTTCGTCAATATTTATTGCTCAATTTATTATATATATCAGATAGTCATTGATTATATGAAGTACTAACCAAGCGAGTAAGCTTGCATATATATATCTCTTGTTGCTTTGTCTCGTGCAGGTACATCTCTCTTTTTTCGGTTATACTTCTCTTTATTGGATGGTTATCCAGACTATCTGTTCGGTGGTGACTTGTAAGGGGGGATTTATCTTTTAGCCTTCAATCCTCTTCCTTCTCAAAACCCCAGGTCACCAGGGACATCTCCCCTGGGCCTTACCTCCCTAAATAGAAAGAACCTTCCTATCGAGGTGACATTGGGTGGGATTGGTTCATTTACACCAGTTTGTCCCTTTACATCTGCCCTTTATCCTAACTACAAACTGTGCGATAACAGTTCCCAAGTCTGGTTCTTCTCTATTTGGTCTAGTTCTTCATTCATTTCTTTTATCGAATCTTTAATTTTGCTATTTTATTTAAATGACTTAGGTTCTATTAGGGATAACATTGCTTGTTCTGAGTCAAAAGCGATTTTCCTTCTTATTTCCAGTCCTGCATTTGTATCTCCAATAATATGACTTTCAGGATGATTCTTTTGAGCTCTTTTTGATGGATCTTTTGATAAGGGTGTTTCTTCATTGTCTTCTTCATCAGTATATGGTTCATTTTCCTGTGTTTCATTATCATCACCTTCTTGCAGAGATTCTACATCATCATCTTCTTGTTGATATTTTTTATCAATGTCTTGGGATATGCTCTTTTTTAGATCATCTATCTTTACATTGACACTTTCCACTATCTTTAGTAGTCTAAGATTATAACATCTGTATTCTTTCTTATTATATGAATACCCTAAAAATATTCCTTTATTAGATATTGGATCAAACTTTCCTAAGTTATCTTCATCATTCTTAATGTAACATTTACTTCCAAAATTTATAAAGTGTTTTACAGATGCTGGCCTCCCAAACCATAGTTCATAAGGGGTTTTGTCATGGTTGGGTCTCAACTGAGCTCAATTAAGTATGTGGATTGTTGTGTAGATTGCATCTCTCCAGAATTTGTTTGGAAGCTTGGATTCATTTAGCATGGTTCTTGCAGTGTCTTGAACTATTTTGTTTTTCCTTTCTACCCTCCATTCTGTTGAGGAGCCCTGGGAGCTGAAAATTCTCTTTTTATACCATGATTTTCACAGAATTGAATGAACTCTTTAGAGGTGAATTCTCCTCCATTATCTGATCTCAGAAATTTAATTTTGAGATCTGTTTCATTTTCTACAAGGGCTTTGTATGTGTTAAACTTCTCAAAGGCTTCTGATTTTTCTTTTATAAAGTATACCCAGGTCAATCTTGTGTAATAATCAACAATCAACATAAAATATTGTTGACCATAAGTACTTTTAGTTCCAGTAGGTCCACATAGATCTGTGTGAATAATTTCTAATGGTTTTGTTGTGGAATTCTCTTTTTTTTTGAACCTAACTCTGGTTTTCTTTCCTATTTGACAATGTTTACAAATAGAATCTAAAGGCTTAATCACTTTTGGTAAGTCCCTAATTGTCTCTTTATTGTTGGCTTTGATTAAGTTGTCAAAGATTTAATATCCCAACCTTCTATGTTATAGCCAACTTTCATCTACTTGGCTTAAACAACATTTTTCTTCTTCATCTATATTAAGGATGTACACATTGCTAGATGTTCTTGGTGCAACTACCACTAGCTTTCCAGTGTCCTTTTTTCTGATCTCACATTTCTGAGAATCAAAAGTAAGTATGTGACCATGATCACATGTCTGACTTACACTTAGAATATTAGGTTTGATATTTTCTACTAGAAGTACACCTTCTGCTTTGGTTTTATTATTTCTTAAACTGACAGTGCCTTTGCCCAGTATTTTGGCTGACATATTATCTCCAAAAGTTACTTTTCCTTTTCCTTTCTTGTCTAACTTGAGAAATTTGTTTTGATCTACAGTCATGTGTTTGGAACATCCATTGTCTATATACCAATGACATCCTTGATTTCTTGCATATAAGGCTACATTGCACTCTGTTTTCTTTTTCTTCCATACTTTTTGATTATTGAGAATATTTATCCTTTTATCATATTTTGGCAATCTACATTCACTAGCTTTATGACCATAGTTGTTGCATTTGTAACATTCAAAATTGTAGTCTTGTAATGGAGAGAAGGAGTTATGTTTTTTTTTTTCATTATCCTTATTATTTCCATATCTTTGAACATTTCTTGGATTGTACTCTATATAAGATTTACAGTGTATTGCTTTATGTCCAAAAATTTTGCAGGAATAGCAATAACGAAGGAAGATATATTGATTTATGCTGGAGGGATTCCTTTTGATGATTCTATTCTTTTAGTTATCTTTTTAATTAGTAGAAGGTGTAGCTTTCTATTTAATTGGGATAGTTTCAAATGGTATTGTTCTTGTTTTGTTTTATTTTCTATTTATGGGTTTCTTAAGAACATCTGCATAACTGATTTTGTCATTTTCATGTTCTGTAGAGGGATCATATCCTAGTCTTGTCTTATCATTTGATGATCTCTGACTACTAAGAATGTTATTCAAGATTTTTGAGTTCTTTTCAAATTTAGACTTAATATCTTATTTTTCTAGTTTCCCTTTTAGTTGAACTATTTCATCCTCAATATCTTACACATTTGTTGTTTTTCACTGAATTCTTTATTCAGTATTTATTATTTTCTTTTGGTTTGTTGGAGTTGAGTTTTTAACTTAATAATCAATTGTTCCGACTCACCGATATTTTTGGAAACTTCCTTCTCTCTTGATTTAGTAACTTCTTCAATCTCTAGAAGATCTTCCCTTAGTAACCTGTTTTGTTTTTTAGTTTTGCTTAGTTCATCAATTACACGAAGGAATTCTTCTTCGAAGTTCACTTCTTCTTCATCTTATGAATGATTGTCATATTGAGTTTTTATTCCCACAAATAGAAGCTCTGGCTCCTGTTCTTCATTTTCTTCCGATGAGCTACTGTCTTCTTGGGTAAAAATTGATTTCTTTTTCTTGTAGAACATATTTTTATGATTAGTTTTTCTTTTCTTCAGATTTTTGAAGGTTCTTTCATCATCAATTTCCTCCTGCTTAGGATAGGGACATAATTTGCAAAGTGTCCAATTTTTCCATAGTTGAAACATATTAAAGGAATATTTCCTTTGTATTTCCTAGTCCCTTTCTTGAGTTTCTTTATGAAGTTGGAAGTTTCTTCATCAGATATATCTGGTAACTCCTCATTGGTCTTTTTTTCTTGCCTCATCTTTGTTTTAGATGCTTTAAATGTTGTTTCTCTTTTTGTTGGTTTTTCGTTCCCTGTTCTCATCTCATATACTGTAAAAATTCCATGAAGCTAATCTATTGTGAGTTTGTTAAGTTCTGGCCTATCTTCAATTGTAGAAATATTGGCATCATATCTCATAGGTAATGACCTTAATATATTTTTTACAATAGGTTTATCAGTAAGTTCTTCTCCTGCTGCTCTGATTGAATTAACTACCTCATCTACCCTATGAAAGTATTCAACAATGTTCTCTTCTTCTTTCATTTTCAAATTTTCAAACTGAGTTCTATAAGTTTGTAGTTTGTCTTCTTTGACTTTTCTATCTCCTTCATATACAACTTCCAATTTGTCCCAAATTTCCTTAGTTGACTTACAATGCATAACATTCACACATATATAATTTGTTAATCCTCCTATAATGGAATTAACTACTCCTGAGTTGTCATTGCATCTTTTCTTTCCTGCAGTTTCTGTGGGTGGATTGGCTAGTGTAGTGTAACAATCTACAACAGATTGTCAAACATCAAAACCAAGAGCCAACAATAATCTTTACATTCTTATTTTCTAGAGAGAATAGCCACCTCCATTGAACAATGGTTCTTTGTTGGAAGACATTCCCTCTTGCTTATCCATTTCTTTCAGGATCTACCTTCCAGTTATTAGACTGTGTTGAAGGCACTCACTCTGATACCAATTGCTGGAAATACTAAGAGGGGGGGTGAATCAATATTACCCCTTTTTTCAACAATTAGCAATTACTTTGATATTTTATTAATTACCACAATAGATCAATAATGGAATTGTATGTAAAATCAATTATATAATTATAATTAACAGGAATTACAAGGTTTTATAAATAATAGTGAAGGACACCAATCCTTTTTAGAGCACCAAATCTAGGAGACACAAATACCCTTCTTCAGGGAACCAACCCTAGGAAGCACCAACTCCCTTGTTTTTAGGGCAACAACCCTAGGAAGCACCAAATCCCTTGTCTTTATGGAATCAACCCTAGGAAGCACCAACTCCCTTGTCTTTAGGGAACCAACCCGAGGAAGCACCAACTCCCTTATATAGTAAAGGATATGAATCCTTCCTTTCTCCTCTTATCCACCCTCACTACATAAGTATCATTTGTTCATCTTCTTGGTCTCTACTTCTACTTTGATCTTCTGATCTCGACTGCAGAGACACTTCTTCTTCACCATTCCTTGTTTCTTATATAGTCCTCCAACTGGTGTGAGCTATGAAGCATTGTGTCCCTTTGTTTGTACCATCACACCTCTTCATTTAAATTAACAATAATAACATTTTTTTTTCTCTATTATTATTCAAACATTATCCTGAAGGGTTTTCAATTTAGTGAGAGTGTTTTTCATAAATCGATCATTGATATGGATCAATTTCATTTTTAACTCAATCCCATGCCTCTTTATTTCATTCTCAATTTACGTTGATCATATGTAAGCTTTTGATTGGATTTTTAATGCATTGAAAGTATTGTATTACTTAAGATAAACCAGGACAAAGTCCAGATCCTATTCAGTTCAACATTCCTTCTTGACCGAGAAAACTTTCTTGTTTTGTGTGTTAAATTTCACACAGAAACACTTCGAGACCTCTATTCCATATGACCATAGCCGGTGACCAGACGCTAAGACAAACAAGTGCTCAATCACTTATCAAGTTCAATGATTACGTTTTAATTGCACGTTGATATTGACGGTTCTCATTCAGTTCGGTATTTTGGCATTTTTGGACTCTACCCTTTGCAATATTTTAATTATTCTGGAGAAAATTTTTCTGGAGTGCTTATCATCACTTCCTTGATTAATAACTTTCACATGTCCATGAGCTAGGAACATGGGATTAGGCACAAAGTCTCTCCCGCTCTTTGGGTATTCGGCTATTCGTGACTTCGGGACTTCGGGCTACTCGAACTATGAAGTAGTTCAATCCCTCTGAAGGCTTACCAATTGAATAATTCATAACACGATGATGATCGTTTGTTGTCGGTTAAAATCTCATGCTTACTCTATCCTTCCACTACGCTTGATCTAACGGTCATGAGAGAACCTGGAGGATCTTAAATCAATGACCAGTATTAGTTCGCGACTTCTCCCTTCGACGGTTCAGGTAGTTGTTGGTATGAGGAATTGGATATCCCTGAAGGACATATTCCCGTAGTGATGTAGCTTTCTAAAATCACTGTTGATGTGGCATTGGTTGAGTGGTTTCCACATGTCACCTAGATTTGTGACTTACGTATACATAAAGTGCCAACTGGACCTTGATACTTGTCACCATCTGATTGTGCCACGTGTCCTTGCTGATGTGGATCTCCTGAAGTGTCATAAGTCTTTCCCCTTTGGATCATATATCAGATGGTCTAGTTTTCACTTTAATTCCTGATCCAACGACCCTCATTCAGTTTAGGACTTTGGGGCTCTGGCCTTTGGGTGAACTTACTTGTTTTATACCCCTTTTCCTCGAAGTGGTCAGTGTCGAAGTTGACCACTATTGGACCCGCCTATCCTCATCCAACGATAACTATGCATTTCCCATATCTGATGGCCCTCATTCACTTTGGGAATTCGGGGCTCTGACCTTCGGGTGAACTTACAAGTTTTAGAACTCTTTTTGCCGGAGTGGTAAACATCGTAGTTGACCATCTCCTTTCCTTTACTGTGATTTGACGATTCTAATGTTTTCACTCCAGATCAACGGTTGACGACAGTTTGTGACTTCAGGGCTTCGACCGTCAGGTAAACTTACCTGTTCTTGGCTTCTTTTTTCCAGAGTGGTCTGCGTCAAAGTTGACCGTCTCCTTTCCTTTACTATGATTTGAAGGTCCAAGATTTTCCCAAGAATTATATCAATGGATAGGATTCTTCCCTAATTCTTTTGGAGTTTTATTATGGGGATTTCAATCCTGATAGCATTTCTGCAATGCGCTCTCCCTTCTGAGCTTCAATTAATGTACTCCCTTCTAAGTTTTGGGTTTATATTGGATTATTTTTCACCCTGTTGACATCAATGAAAATATCGTACCACTGTGTCCAACACCCGATGCCACCAGAAAGAGCCATCCACCTTTTCCACTGAATCAACATTTCAAGCCTATGGTTTTGATAAACCATGATATTCACCCTTTTGATGGGGAATGGAATGTAATGTCATTTTCATTTTTTAGTTAAAGACATCATGTGATGATTTCCTAGTGGTCTTATGTACATGCCTACAACATAGCGTTAATGCACTTAATCCCATTAGAGCTCCGCAGTTAACTACACTTGGGCTAAAGTAGTATTGGGATGGGTGATTTCTCGGGAAGTCCTAGTGTTTTACATGCCTATGAAATTTTATAAACTTAGACCAATTTATCACACATGCATCATGGGAATTGTTCTCCTCTCACTTTCTCATATACAATTGAGGTGAAGGAGGCGCTTTAAGCATGCAATGGAGCGTTATGTAAATCTTGTTGCGAATGAAGCGTAGCCAACATCTATTTCTTTTAAGAGATAAGCTACCCCATTCTGTCAATTTGTGTTCTACAATGTTTTTCTATCTTATTCATTAATATAAGTTGGATTTCACTATATTTATGTGCTATCTTCTCTATTTTGCCTTTTGTCTCGTTTCATTCTCAAAATAATCCGGATCAACTTCAGGACTACAAAATTCCTTCCTGATGTCAAAGAGTTATTCAATAAACCCCACGAGGCAAAGAACTAGAGGAGCTCTAGGTATGCGATAATTTACAAGCAAATTGACGCCAATTATTATGGCTATAGGAATGACAAGGACAGTATCTTGGAGAAATTCAAGTGGCCCGTGAAGGAGGAAATGCAAGCCAAAGAGGGAATTGCATAGGATCGAGTCTGTGTGCTATATTATGAGAGGAACCTAAGAGTGACCCTTATTTTTTCCTTTGCATTAAAGAAAACCATCTGCAAAATTTAATTGTGTAGATTTGAATTTGTATTTTTTCAATTAAATTTTTTTTCTTCTGTCCTTCCACTCACATACAAATCTATACATGAGTTTTTCCAGCAAAACACTCTCCCTAATTTATTATTTTACCTTTTCCCTAAGAAAATAAATTGAACCCCCCTACTAAACGTTTCCATTGGAAATCCTCTCAGACTCTGTTGGCCCTTGACCATGTTTTGAGGATTCTTGGTCATGTTTGGCCTAATTTTGGGACTTCGACAGGCTGTCAAAGGCAGAGCACAAGACGAAGCAGAGATCGTGGGATCTCGGCCCCTTTTAGGGAACGTTTTGGGATTCGAAATTATGTAATGGGTATGTGGATGTCCACCCATGGGTTTACCCATGCTTAGGCCTATTTTGTAATGTATAAATAAGTAGCTAGGCGATGTAAGAAGAAGACCTAGTAGGCCAATGTGCTAAGTGATAGAGTTTGATCTATGTGATCAAGAGTTGTAAGTTATTTATGCATACTGTGTGAGGCTTGCAAGGCTAGTGCAAGTAACTATAAGAGACTGTGTGAAGGCTTGGTGTTGTACCCTAGCTAGAAGAAGGAGGACTTGGTGGAGTGTGCGCATATCTCCTATCTTCTGCAGAGTGGGACTTGGCTGCTATATTCCTATAATAAACTTGACCAAAGATAATAAAGAAGAGAAGAGTTGGTGGACGTAGCCCCAAGGTGGGGGTGAGCCACACACATGTTGTGTTGCTCTTCTTTGTGTGATGTATTGATGTGTTTCTGTGTTTACTTTCTTAGTGCTTCGATATAGATGAATGATAGATAGATCTATTGATGCTTAGTGCTTAATGATATGGACGGATGTTAGATATGAATTATGTACATATTCTTAGTGCTTAAATACCTTAGATATGAATGAATACTATGATACTCTGTAATTAGGGTTTAACTGTGTTGTAACTAAGACTGGATATTGATGAATGTTAACTGTTGAGTGCTCTATTAAGTGTTAGAATCACAGATCTATGTCCCAGCTAAGGTTGCAGACACTGGAGTCTTGCAACCACCCATGCCTCTACCTCAGGTGAGACTTCATCTGCTTCGCAGGTGTTGCCGAAAGGGCCGGTAGTTAGGGTTTTTTTGGTTCATTGTCTTAGCGTTGAACCCTGGTTCTACCCCTGTGCCAACAAATGGTTACGTTGCCAGGACCTGAAACTATGATTGTTGGGAATTGAGGAAGAAGAAGCTTTGTGCAAAGATCCGACCTGAAACTATGATTGTTGGGAACTGAGGAAAAAGAATCTTTGTGCGAAGATCTGACTTGAAATTGTGAAAGATCTGTGCAATATTCTACTCGATATGTGAAACTTTGTACTAAGAAAATAAGTCTGATCTGAAGAAAAGAGGTAAGATTTGAATGCTTTGTGCTCTGATAGAGGTAATAATAGTGAAATTTTTTAGATCTGGAAGATGTGTGCTCTATTGAAGATAAGATTAGTGGGAATTTTTGTTTCTAAATTATGGATCTAGGTATGTTTGATAAGATTTTTCCTAGCTTGAAAACTAGGGCACTGATAGAAGAAAGAAGATTTGATATAAGTAGATCTGATAAGAATAATGAAAGATATGCTATACCTATGCATAGAGAGAATGTTTGGACTAACAAATGGATGTAGGACCCTAGAAATAATTTGTTGCAGGTTAGCTACCATGATCCTAGTGCATAGTACAATAAAGGTTGGGGATCATTTAAAAGAAAATGAGGATTAACCCTTTGTTACAGTTGCAGAAGACCGGGACATCTGGCTAAGGAATGCCCTGGTAGAAGATCTAGTTTTCTTTGTTCTAGAGCTATGGACCATGAAGTATTGGATTTCCCTAGAATGATTGCTAAGGTTGAAAGAATGAATATGAACCAAGAAAACCCTAAGTCAGATCCAAAAACTAAGATTATGGCAGAACCCCAGAAAGAATAAGAAAAAGTGTTGCTACAGATGAAAGAAACCCTGAATGACCACCAACATATCAACTTATCAGATATCTTCAAAGAAAAAGAGTGCATTGAATAAAGAATAGGAGACTTTGACATTGACTGTGTTCTGGATGAGGAAACACATGTGAATATCATGACAGAAAGAACTTGGGAACTTTTAGAAGAGCCTGCTATGATTCCTTCATTGGGAGGAATAGGATTATTTAGAGGAAAATTGGTAACCCTATGTGGAAGACTTACCTAGATATCTATGAGGGCTCATGGAACTTCCACAGAGGAAGATTTTGAGGTTGTTAAATTTATTGAGAACATCGCTCCATTTACTATGTTACTAGGAAAACCTTGGATTGAGAAGGACTGGACTAGAAGGAAAGAAGAAGAAGTCTTAGATCAGAAAAAGCAAGAATTAAAAGATTTCACGACTAGGAGGATCGCGTAGTTGATTGAAGAACAAGAGAACATATTGAAGCTAATTAGGACCAAAGACTTGGATTTCAAAGTTGGAAGGACACACAAGGTACATGAGAGTAGAGCATCTACCCCATATAGAGAAGAAGTATTGCCCTTGAATCTTAGGAAAGAATCTCAACAACACGAAGTTACTATGCCAAAAGAAGACAAGAATTAGAATGGAAAGAGGAATAACAAGATGAAGCTCACCGAAAAGAAGGCTCAAAAGCTCAACAAGAAGAGAGCAAAGATAAAAAAGTTATAGAAGGTTCCAGAGGGAACTTCGCAAAGGGAAAATTTGTAAAATAGGAACTTCGCCGGGATATCAGAATAATGTCACATGGTACTTCCCCATGGAGAAGAAATATAGCCATTGGGAACAATATAACAATTAGATCAATACGCTGAATGGGTAGAAAGGAATTTATGGTCAGAAAGATTGCCACTAGACCATTGGGACCGCGCCATAATGAAAATAACTGAATTAATGAAGGTATCTTGTCCATTGGAAAGATCCATTACGTTTCTATCTACTTATTCTGTCGACTGTTGCACTGAGAACACTTTTGCAAATTGTATCAGAGAGAACTCATTGGTCCTGCACTATGATTATTAATATCGACACCAGTTCTATTGTTTTGCGCACTCATTCATCCATCCCATCTAAGCATGTATGTCAGACGAGCTCATCGCTGCAGAGAAAATCGTCAAAGAAGTTCTCATCGATCTCATGGCCAAGAGAGTAATGTCTGCAAGTATTGAAGCATCCTCGATGAGAGGAGTGTAAGCCTCTCCGTCGACTACTCGCGGATCTAGACCATCCCAAGTCGTCATATAAAATAGAAACAAAGCACAGAGATGACCTAGAAAATGCGAAGATGATCCCGACCATATTGCCTGATTACATCCCACCTCTAGCCGACGCGGTGAGTCGAGATAGTGTGCCAAGAGATTTTAAGTACACCATGGTTACTGCGTACCTCCCAAAGGGGATACGCATAGTAAGAGCACAGCAGGACAAGATCGTAACGTTGAAGTTCAATGACTTCAACCTACGAGATCACAAGAACCATAGCATCCTCACTCTGTATAAATACTTAACCAGGATGAAGGGGAAGACTTTGAAGATAATCCCCCAGCCGTGGATGATGAACCTCGCGTAGTCTACCCTATTAAACGTAATGAAAATCTCACACTTTGGAAGGCACCATGAATTCAATGCCTGTGTCAAGCTACTCCTTTCATGTTACCATGGCGGCTACTTATGGCTAGAACACTGTATCACAGTCGATCCGATGTTGATCCATAGGATCACAGGATTGCGTATGCAAGGACCTGATCCATAAGAATTCTATCCAGGAAAGGCCACAGATCGCGCACTAGCATAGAATATCAAAGATACATATGACGATGTTGAAAAGGGGACGTGAGGCTACAAGGTAGCCTCTATTGATATTATGGTAGATGCGGGAGGTATTTACCTCCACGTGTAAACCTGATGAGAATGGAATATTTCGAGAAGCAAGAAGAAACCCTAATGAGTTGGCTAATAACCCTAGAAGACATGTTGACTCAAGAAGATAACTTGTATTAGGTTATTAGCCTCTAAGAGAAGAAGTTGGCCAGAAGAAATAATATATATTGAATAGACAGATACCCAGAATGAGAAGTCGGGCCAGGCAGTTAGCCATAATTACTATAAATACAGGAGGCCAGTCTTCATTCTGGCAGGCAGTCTCAGAATTGTAGAGAAGCACTTGTGCGCACTATAGTGCCTAGTTTTTGTGCGCAAGTTTGGAGGAGAGCTGACATTACAGCTGCTGCAACTAGAAGATCATGTTTGGCTTGGACTATCTCTTGGTTAGGGTTTGGAATATTAGATCAGCTCTTGTTGGTGCGCTATCCTTGGGGAAAGGTGTGCTACCCTTTGTTTGTCTATCTAGCCCAGGGTTTTCCTCCAGAGTGATTCTCTGTCAAGGTTAAGGTGCTCGGAGGGTGGCTTCAGCCTATGGTTGGGTGACAATAGTGATATTGTCAATGGTAAAATGAGCACATTCATTCATATTCTAACAGGTTATGGGACCATACCTCCTTCATTCAGTCTAACCACTGGAAGGAAACATATCCATAAGGATATTAAGCTTGTTGAAGAATTGTCGCTAAGGTTTCTAGCAGGAGCAGTCACCATAGCATTGTCACTAGGGTTACTAGCAGGTGCAGTTGTAGAAACCCTAATCCTCTCATTGAGGAACCTTAAGTGAAGGGATTGACCTAATTTTTGGATAGATTAGTGCGCCCTAGCCTAGCGCATCTCCTGATACTCTCAGCAAGCCAAGACATCAAGTTTGAGTTTTTGGTCAGATCTAGGGTTGACCAAGTCAAATCAGCCATGACTTACTCTATGATGTCAGAAAACAAGTTAGATGGAGCTTCTAACTTCAGAGCATGGAAGACAAGGATTCACCTCATCCTTGCCAAGAATAAAGTGTTGGATATCGTGAAGGGAAAGATCGTGGAACTAGAGTTTGAAGAAGGAAAAGAGAAGGAACCATAGAATGTTGCAGTTATGGAAAAGTTCAAAGACAGTGAAATAAATGCCATGATTATCATAGTGTACTCTATAAAATACCACTTGATACCCTACATCTCCCATATTGACTCACCAAAGAAGATTTACGATTCCCTAACAAACCTCTTCTCAGTCAGAAACATTGGACAAATAATGAGTTTAAAGAATGAGCTCTGCGACATGAATATGAATGATGATGATAGCATAACATCATAAATTGTGAGGATCTCCCAGTTAATATATCAAATACAAGATATTGAAGAAATCACTTCATAGAAGGAATTGGTAAACATAGTACTCAATGGTCTTCCTAAGACATGGGATGCATTTGCCACAAGCATGAACACAAGGAGGGAGTATCCTACATTTGAAGAACTTTGGACTTCTTGTGCTCAAGAAGAATCCAGGATCAATGCAAAAATGAAACCCCAAAAGAAGTACGATGATCAAGCCTTCACAACAAGATTCAAGAATTTCAGCAACAAAAGGAAGCTTGGTTCAAGGAGGAAGCCAAATCAAGAGAAAGATATTTCAGAAATACAATGCTTCAATTGTTGAAAGTATGGTCACTACAATAATCATTGTCCGAACATAAATAAAAGGAAGGAAACACATGAAGCATCAGTTGTCGAAGAAAGGGAACCCTCAAAGAAAGACAAGAAGAACAAGACAGACTTCTTCTTCTAAGATAAGGTAACAATACTCTTCATAGTTCTTGTACATACCATGTTTTTTTGTACATATCTGTCATATCTATTTTCCTAGAAGATAATATGTTCAAAGAGAAACTATACCTATGGAAGAACAATAGGATAAGGATTGCTATCATTATACAAGTTAGATAATACACATGAAAGGCTGAAATACATCAAACAAATCATGTGGAAGCTATTACAAGATAAGCCGAAATCAGAATCAATCATGAAGAGACTTAGAAGAAGCAAAGGCAGAAAGAAGTCAACAATCAAGAGGAAATTGGAGAAAGACTTATGACATTTTGCAGAAGACAATAAGACAAAAGCATGGACTCTGTTAGATGAAGGGAGCCAATTATATATTGCAGAAGACAATAAGGATGCAAACATAAGCGTGGACTCTGTTAGATGGAGGGAGCCAATTATATGCACTCATACATGAAGCAAGGATTAGGAGGGAGCTAATCCTATGATCCATTGAAGATGATGAAGTATATATCCATGGTAGTAACCATGAAAGGCAATACGTGTTCAGTTCGACCTCAGAAAAAGTCTTCTTCAAAGAGAAGCCTTAAAGTATCCCTGGTTATCCATACACATCCACGATCCTATAATGAAAAGAAGAAATTAAATCTTTAGGGCATGGGATATATAAGAAACTCCATGAACCCAAGAGCTAAAGAAAAACATCAGGAAGAACATGAATATTCCAAGAAAGAAAGAGAATCCAGAACAACCAGTCACTGTATTAAGAATCACAAGATCACCAACCTGATATGAACTCAATAAAATAAATCAAGGAAAGGAAGTGGAAGTTGTGATGAAGAACAATGTATATATGAAAGCATTGCAAGATCCAGAACTAGAGGTTCTCCCAGATGGAGGGAGAAGACTATGATGATTACTTGTTCCAATAAATCAGACATACCTTTACATGAGTCTTTATATCATCTGCAATATCCATGGGTTGGAGTTCTACATCAGATGAATGCAAAGACTGTTCTCTAGAGTAATTGAACAAAAAGCATATGAAGAGCAACCTCAAGACTTTGAAGCATACTAGAAAGAGACCCTTGTATGCAGATGGAATAAGATAACTTGGTGGAGAACCTCCAGTGCATAACAGAAGCATGGTGAAGATTTTCTATAACAGAGATATTGTGTCAAGATGATTGCCTTGAAGACTATCAACAGTTTTGGAAATGATTATCAGCTAGATGAATGATCAAAGGATAGATATTTCCCAGATGGAAAATGGTTCAGAACATTTAATCTTCTAGATTAGAAGAATAGATCATGTGTCACTCTATGGAGTGAGCATCATGTCTGATTACTCAGATAGAGTATGGTTCCAAGAGATGATGTAGTTGATGACACTGATGGTGATGATTGTGCTCATGATCTAGTCATGAGATAATCTATACAACTATGTTGATGCTATCGGGTGAATGGTATGTTTGTGCTCAAGACCATTACCTATAATACCTCCCTAGCTAGGAGGGAGTGTTGATATTATGATAGCTGCGGGGCGTATTTACCTCCACGTGTAAAACTGACGAGAATGGAATATTTTGAGAAGGAAGAAGAAACCCTAATCAGTTGGCTAATAACCCTAGAAGACATGTCATGTTAAGGTCCTAACCCGCACATAGGTAGATCAATGTATTCGGATGTAATAAAGGTCAATATTAATAAGACCTTTCAATAAAATAGAATAAGGCAGATGTAAGAAGACCTAATAGAAGCTTCCGCTTCTAGAAGGATCTTCCTCTAGATGCTTCTCTTAATAGAAACATTTAGTATAAATAAGGGTCGAGGGTATGAAAACCCTAGCTAGGAGATTATTGTAACAGAGCGCTGCTCGACTGGAGGTTGCCCCCTCGAAGAGGCCTATGAACATTTCTATCTGAATCAAAGTGTTATTTCTATTTCTCTTTCGTATATCATTTCTGTGTATTGTGAAGATTATGCTGGATATTTTACTGTTATTCTGTCATTTCTAGCATTTCATTTCTATTCTGCATATTTTATATATCTGGTATCTTGCAAGTGGTATCAGAGCACTTTCCTTGGCAGA